>VNKC01001499.1:140962-412147 GCA_008042775.1 Drosophila pectinifera | reverse complement strand
AATAACCATAACTAAGCCAAAACAGCCTTAATTTTAAATCGGAAAGCAGTTATATGTTAGTTTTTATTTGATTTATTAATCTGCATTTCAAATTTAGGAATTAACCAAAATAAATTTTTTGTCAATTTTTGACAATTTTAATGATGTAACCCCTTATCATTTTTTCAAAAATCGAGCAAAATTTTTTTTCTTTGTTTTTCCCATATTTAATTTCTAAATAATTAAGAATTTAACGGCGAATCGGACAATATACGGCATTTGTCTGTCATTCCATTTTTGGCCAAGTTATGCTCTTCAGAAGACATCAAATGCGGATTTTTGGGTCCTTAAATCGGCATTTTTATATCCTAATTTTTGATCAAATCATTTTTAAGGCAATATTTTATTATTAAATAATTAAGATTTTAGCGGCGATTCCGAATATAAACGGCATTTGGCTGTCATTCCATTTTTGGCCAAGTTATGCTCTTCAGAAGACATCAAATGCGGATTTTTGGGTCCTTAAATCGGCATTTTTATATTCTAATTTTTGGTCAAATCATTTTATGGCAATATTTCATAATTAAATAATTAAGTTTTTAGCGGCAATTCTGAATATAAACGGCATTTGGCTGTCATTCCATTTTTGGCCAAATTATGCTCTTCAGAAGACATCAAATGCGGATTTTTGGTTCCTTAAAGATTTTAGCGGCGATTCCGAATATAAACGGCATTCGGCTGTCATTCCATTGTTGGCCAAATTATGCTCTCCAGAATGCGGATATTTGGGTCCTTAAATCGGCATTTTTATATCCTAATTTTTGGACAAATCAAATTAAAAATAACAATAACTTGGCCAAAACAGCCATAACTAGCCATGTAAGCTAGTGTAAATTCAAATGTAAGATATCTGTATGCCACCAGCGCTCCATGTAGAAATGTGGTTAGGTTTGGAAGCTTAAGCTTGCAGCTTTTCGATTTCATCGGTTAGGGTCGCCACTGCATAGGTATAATAATGAATATGTATATATCGAAATAATGTCATTCCATTTTTGGCCAAATTATGCTCTCCAGAATGCGAATATTTAGGTCCTTAAATCGGCACTTTTAAATCCTAATCTTTTGACAAATTAAATGAAAAATAACCATAACTTGGACAAAACAGTCTTAACTAGCCATTAGCTAGTGTAAAGTCAAATGTAAGATATCTGTATGCCACCAGCGCTCCATGTAGAAATGTGGTTAGGTTTGGAAGCTTAAGCATGCAGCTTTTCGATTTCATCGTTTGGGGTCGCCACTGCGTAGGTATAAATAATGTATGAAGGGTGACGAGGTATGCTGCAATGTACAAAACATTTGTTAACTTGTTTAGCATTGGTTTTAAAAAATTAAATTAATTAACTTGGCCAAAACAGCCTTAATTATGTTCTTCAGAAGACATCAAATGCGGATTTTTGGTTCCTTAAATCGGCATTTTTGTATCCTAATTTTCGGTCAAATCATTTTTAAGGCAATATTTTATTATTAAATAATTAAGATTTTAGCGGCGATTCCGAATATAAACGGCATTTGGCTGTCATTCCATTTTTGGCCAAATTATGCTCTTCAGAAGGCATCAAATCCGGAGTTTTGGTTCCTTAACTCGGCATTTTTATATCCTAATTTTTGCTCAAATCATTTTTAAGGCAATATTTTATTATAAAATAATTAAGATTTTAGCGGCGATTCCGAATATAAACGGCATTTGGCTGTCATTCCATTTTTGGCCAAATTATGCTCTTCAGAAGACATCAAATGCGGATTTTTGGGTCCTTAAATCGGCATTTTTATATCCTAATTTTTGATCAAATCATTTGTAAGGCAATATTTTATTATAAACTAATTAAGATTTTAGCGGCAATTCCGAATATAATCGGCATTTTGCTGTCATTTCATTTTTGGCCAAATTATGCTCTTCAGAAGACATCAAATTCGGATTTTTGGGTCCTAAAAAAATAAAAATAATCATAACTTGGCCAAAACAGCCTTAATTTCAAATCGGAAAGCATTTCTTTGTTAGATTTTATTTGGTTAATTAATCTGCATACCGACTTTAATAATAAACAGAAATAAAATTTTATTCAATTTTTGAAAATTTTAATGATGTAACCCCTTATCATTTTTTCAAAAATCGAGCAAAATTTTTTTGTTCTAATATTTCAATGTTTTATAATTAACTAATTAAGATTTAAACGTGGATTCGGAATATGAACGGCATTTGGCTGTCATTCCATTTTTGGCCAAATTATGCTCTTCAGAAGACATCAAATGCGGATTTTTGGGTCCTTAAATCGGCATTTTTACATCCTAATTTTCGCTCAAATCATTTTTAAGGCATCATCAAAAATTTTTTCTCTAATATTTCAATATTTTATTATTAAATAATTAAGATTTTAACGGCGATTCTGAGTATGAACGGCATTTGGCGGTCATTCCATTTTTGGCCAAATTATGCTCTCCAGAATGCGGATATTTGGCTCCTTAAATCGGCATTTTTATATCCTAATTTTGAGTCAAATCAAAATGAAAAATAACCATATCTTGGCCAAAACAGCCTTAACTAACCATGTAAGCTAGTGTAAAGTCAAATGTAATGGAACCAGTGTTTTTTAAACAGCTCGGAAATGAGAAATACTTGAATTTCTAAAATCTTGGTGGAACAATCTCTATTAGTCTAAAACGGGAATTCATGATTATTTTTCCTCTTCGTTTAAGATACCGTGCATTTTGGCACGCGATCGTTGAGAGTCGCAATATTTTTATTTAAGTTGGGGGCCGGCCCCCGCCGATATTTTGAATATTAACATGGCTCTGTAGTCTAGTGGAGCGACCCCCACTGTAAGGCTATTAACTCATATCGTGGCGGAACGAATTTATTTACATGTTCACCAAATGATCTTTGTTCAATCCTTAATGTGCTTATATAGCGTGCATATTGACACACGATCGGAGAGTGGAGTAACATGAATTTTAATTATTGGACCCTGTTTCTGTATGGGGAGCTTCCCACTACTGGCCTACTGTTGCGTGATTTTATTAAAAACTGACAGAAGGAATTTATTGAAATTTTGTGGGGTAATACTTGAAGAAAAGCTTTGGAGCTCTGGAGTATCGTGCATGTTGGTACAAGACAATTTAATTTGGTACAATTTAAAAAAAAAAACGTTGGTTTTTTGTCGATATGATTGCCTGTTCTTTTTCATTAAAGTGTGACCAGTTGCAACGAATGAGAAAGACCGAAGTTCTTAAACGTAAAACATGGCGGGCACACTGCACAAAGAGGCAGTTTATTAAAAAGATTTGTTGCTAGTTGCCAATTTCACGCGTTATTTGGCGGCATTGGAATTCGTAGGCATTGGTAGCAGTACATATCAAGACCAGGCACCATGGACGACCAGGCGTGCCCGCGGTGCAAGACCACCAAGTACCGGAATCCGTCGCTTAAGCTGATGGTCAACGTTTGTGGTCATACGTTGTGCGAATCCTGCGTGGATCTGCTTTTCTTGAAGGGATCTGGCGCCTGTCCCGAGTGCATGGTGCCCCTGCGCAGGAATAACTTCCGCGTGCAGCTCTTCGAAGATCCCATGGTGGAGAAGGAGGTAGACATCAGACGCCGCATTCTGCGCGACTACAACAAACGCGAGGAGGACTTTGGGTCGCTGGAGGAGTACAACGACTATCTGGAGGAGATCGAGGATATTGTGTACAACCTGTGCAACAACATCGAGATCATCGAGACGAACAAGCGCATCGAGGCCTACAAGCGGGACAACCGCGAGGTCATCCAGCGAAACAAGACGCGTGTTGGCCGCGATGAGTACGCGCTGGAGGAGATGCTGGAGCTGGAGCGGGTGCAGGAGGAGGCGCGCAAGAAGGAGCTCGAGGAGCTGGAGAATGAGCACAAGAAGAAAAAGGCCCGGGATAAGCAGGCCCTGATCGAGGAGCTGATGTACAGCGGCAAGGATGCCGCGCAAATTGTCACCGAGTTCGCCGAGAAGGCGGAGAAGCAGCGCGAGGAGGAAAAGCAACTGCCGCCCCCAAAGCCGGCCAACGAGTTCTCTACGGGCATCAAGTTTGGCCAGACGGCTGACCCCTCCTTACTGCCCGTGCCCAAGTCGGAGGAGGGCCCGCTGTTCATCTACGAGCCACTAATCGCCGTCACCGAAGGTCCCGCCCCGCCGCCAACCAGCGACATAGAGACCATGGGCTACATATCGCACATACGGTCCGAGACGCCGCAGGAGAACGCCGGCGGTTTTACCTCAACCCTCGCCTGCGAACGTGCACTCCAGGAGGCGCTGCAGGGTCTCTACTACACGCCCACCGCGGGCGTGGTAGCTGGAGGAATGTAAGCCTAACCAGGGAGCTGGAAACGCGAGACAGCACAGAACGCTTACTTTGTTGAACAAATGTGTCCTAAACGAATCCATTCAAGTTGTAATTGTAAGCTTACTTAATATATATTCTAATGAAATAAAAGCTATATCCTATGTTAAAGCAGGGAAGAGTGAATCCATTGATTACAGACTGGTTTTATTTTTTAAATACTTTTTAACAGTAAATATTTGTAAGCATAGCGTGTATGCTAGATTTAATCGGACTCTTTATACAGATTACAGATTACAGTTAGATTATATCGATATTGCGACGAGTAGCTCGTCTAAGTTCTAAGTTCTACTTGCACAGTTAAGAGGTAAATATGTTCTGTGATCGATTTTGGCCACAGATGGACTCTATCCTAGCCAAGTACATGAAGTGGGGGTTAACTTAAAGACCTACGAATGGGCAGATGGTGGGAAGATTACACGGTGATGAGGGAGACTGGTGACAGGTATATGGCGGCTAATACATTTGAAATGTCTCGACTTAACATATGGTATTATGAGTTTTGCTTCGAATATTAAGATGGGAAAAATATACACAGTTAAACATAAGCTGGCTGGGGATTAGAGGCATTATTATAAATTGGGGCTTGGATCACACTTCATCTCAGACGATGTTCAGGACGTGGAATGTGGAAGCAGCAGCAGAACTATGTCAAACGTTTGGTTGCTTTACATACGCCTAGGTAATTATTAGATGGTAGCATAACATTTAATTTAGACATTAAATTTCGGTCTTAACAATCTAATTAAAATGTTAACATTTAATAATAGTTGTTTTTCGCACACGCCTTGTGATGATTATACAATAGCTAGAATTAGAAACGCGGTTGCTGCGTGCGCTATGATTGTTTGCCAAACACTACTGATCGTCTTCTCGTTGACTTGATTTGCTTTGTTCGCATCTGAGTGCACCTGGGACTTTTCTGGCTCTCCTCCCACACCCTCGAGTATACGAAAGCTTGGTCATAGTAACAGTGGGATCTGTTTTTGGGGCCTCTCTCTGTCTTCAATCTATTTCTGGATTGCAATTGGTGTTGTTAAAGTTTATGTTGTTGTTGGATGCGCAAAGCAAACATCAGCGGGGCAGTAGTCATAAATTGCACTTCCTAACTAAACAGAATCGTCTGCAATAAACATTTAACTTGAGTTATGGGGCTGCAAGTGCAAAAAACAGCATGTATACGCACCGTGATACCACCATTTAGTCTTTTTGGGATTCTTATTGCAGGTCTTTACGTAGAGTGTGTTGTCCGGTGGACGCTTCTTCTCGCGGCAACTGCTCAACATGGAGGCTATGCTAAGGCACACGGACTGCACGGAAAGCGCCGGCGACCAGTCCTCGGTCAGAATGGATAGGCAGATGTGTCCGTTGCTGTAGACATGTGGATGCACGGGTATATTGGTGCCAATGAAGGTTACCTGTAAAAAGAGACAATTAAATGATTATTATGATATATTTATCTTTTATTTCTTTGTTTTTAAGGCTAAACGTACCTCTGGCGAATCGAAGGGGTATTTATTGTTGAATTTGAACAGCAGCTGGAAGTCCTCGCCCTCATAAAGTGTGCCCTCGAAACCTTTAATGTTTATTTTCCATCTGTAATCCAAAAAAGAGAGTTATGATGAGTGTCAGTCTCCACAGTCTCCACAGTCTCCACACAATTGAATGCATTGTTTTCGCTTTATTGCAAAAACTGCACGGGTAGCTAAATTAGGTTTTTTCGGGCTTGAATTAAACCAGTTTCTGTTTTGCGCTGAACTTGGCCCACTCTACTGCCCCGTACTCACTCGGATAAATTTTGCTGTACGCTTTCGGTGTCAACGGTTACGCCCGGCGGAGGCTCCTTGATCAGGGACATCAGCTCTTTGTGCAGGCGGCGCTGTGGGGTAAAAAATAATAGAAAAAAATGTTAAATTAGTAAAGCACTCGCTCTATCTTATCGCAAACACTCTTTTGGCTGGGCCAAAGTGTATCTCTACTTAGGAGTTTTCAAGAAATATAAACGTATTTTTTCCGCCTGCCATATCTCTGCGCCATTTCTCCTCTGGCTTACAAACGCCAATATACGCTATATGGCACGCATATGTGTGTATTTATATAACCTACCGATAAGATAAAAGCAAAATGTCACTGAAATTTATAGAACCGTCAATTGTTTTTCCGTCTTTCGCCTCCTCTTTCCCTTATCGACTTGCAGGGCCATTTTCGAGACCATAAACAAGTACGTATACTACGTACGTACATAAAGCGAATTCAATTCCGCTTTCCTGTCCTGTGCCCACACTGAGCCGCTGATAAACGGTTTGATCGATAAGCGTTGAAAGCAAACAGCCAGAAATTCGCAATTTTAACGAAATAAACAAAGTCAGAGGAACCCCTCGAAATTTAAACAGCACAATCATGCAGATTTCTGGGAATTTCGAAAAGCTAAACACTAAACATGACGCAATAACGCCGGGCCGTAGAACTAGTTGTTCTTCACTATATACATATGTATATTTTTGACCAACAGTTCGTTCGAACGTGATATCTTGGCCAAAGTTCAGGTTTTATCTCTTGAATATATATACTTGCCTCCCGTCGACAGTTGTCCAGCTGCAGTGGCTTGCCACATTTGGAGACCGGCGGTGTCTTGGGTTCATTGGGTTCGGTTATGATCTCCGACTTGGGTATTTTGTCTTTTGATTTCTTGAATAACTTTAGCATTTTTGTAGAGGTGTTGTTGTCAGAGTTCTTGTTACTAAACTGATCACTTGTTCACTTTTTATTTACTTTTGACAGATCTTTACCGAGTTGCCTAGACTGTTGCTGCTAAATGGGCAATTTTGTGTGTTAATTATTTTCTACACTCGCTTCAATATGCCACCGACACTTTTCCCAGGGCACCGAGGGGAGTGGCTATCATTTTCTTTGCGAGCCAATTTTTTTCTGTTCGACCAAAAGCGCCAACGTTCGTGGGACGACTGCACAGAAAAGCGCTGAGAAATTTTGTGGGAGAGACTGCAGGGCGAGTCGAGTGACGAAGCCGACGTCGCGACGTCGGTGTTCGGTGTGCGTAGCGAGCCGTCGTCCGTCGTCCGTCGCCGCTTTCGGCACCTACTATTCCGTCCCGTCTGTATACAGTTTGCACTATCGAAAATGAGAATTCGCAAGTGCAGCGAAACGGCCCAAACTAGTTTTTGTAAATACTTATGAGCAACTTGCTCGCCCAGCTGGTTTGAGGTTCGAGATTGGTTTCTGGTTCGTCGCTGTCTCTCCCTTCGATCACGAGCTGGTGGCTGGCGGCTTGCGGCTCTGCTCCTCTCGTCCCGCCCAGAAATTGGCAAAAGCTCTTATCGGAGCACAGCTCTGGCACGCAGCTATTAACTGATAAGCGAATGATTAGATTACAGGCGATAGGCCTGCAGATGATAAGTACAATGTACCTCCATGGATATGTACAGTAAGAAAAAAAAGGTAATTTGAATACAAGTCTCATACAAATCTATAGTGATTGAAAAGGGTAAATATACTAATGAAATTTTTATCTTCGAAATATTTTATAGAATATTTTTCCAGTATCAAACTGATAACTATTTCATTCAAGGTCTTCATATATTATGTAGACATTAGAACGCTTTTATCCGCTGTGTAAATACTCCAACAAAAAGGGCAACAAGTGTTCCAGAAGAAGTGCCTACGTCAATGGGTAATGCATTTCAATTGATGGAACAATGCGATCTTCGGGGCATTTAAAATGAAATGAAGACGAGTGCGAGTGCCGCTCATGATTAAGGCAATCAAGCAGGTTCCCAGAATATGATCGATTATATAAGTTAAAGCCCACAGGCTTACAGCAAAACTGCTCGATCGAGGACCACTTAATAACGGCGAGTAAACGCTGAAATTCCGCTCTTAGATAGCCCCCAAATCTGAGATACTTGCACTAAATGGTGAAGTAGGCCAGACTAATAAACACACGCCGCAGCCGCCACTGCCGCTGCCACCTCGCACTGCGGGCGGTTACTTGCCTTTATTTTAGACTCAATCAAATGCGGAAAGCAAAAAAAAGCTGCTTGAATCGGCCAGAAATAAATAAATAAAATGCAGTTGAATGCCAAATGTCTAGGAAAAGAACACGAGGGGAAATTTTATAAGCTCTCAAGAAGCCAGCGAGAAAAACAACAGGAACACCACTGCTAAAGAATTGACTATGGCGAATTCTTTGGCAATAAAAAAAGCAGGGAGAGTGTAAACAAATAAACCAACAACTGCCAGACTGAGGGGGATGGGGGCTCTTTGTTCAAAATTCATTTCTTTATTTTCGAAGAATATTTTTTGGGTAAACAACGCAAAAATTCACCCACTAAATGATGAAAAAGCGTGCCAGCGCCCGAATCTTTGTGGCTGATAAACACTTCGGCGGCTGATAAAGCCAAAAGAGAAAACATTTGGAGTAAAACCAGAGGCAGAGGGTGAAGGACGATTAGCGTAGACATAAACAGGTGAGATGTGGGAGGTGGAAACGAAATGGGGGCGGCGAAATGATTCACGCCCCCTCGAAACCACCATTTGGAAATTGTATTTGCTGGCCAACCTTCGGATGTGAATCACGCCAGGCCAAAATAAACAGACCCTGGCCGCCACTCGGGCCAAATTATGCAACTCGGGGCACGGAGGCACCGAGGCCCGGAGGAGGCCCAGAAAGAGACCCAGCCCAGCCCCAAAAGCCATATAAAGCAATTTCCTGAACCGGAGAAATGCTAAGCGCATTACAACGAAAATGCGAAAGCGGAAGCACCGGCTTCGGGGAAAGGGAATGGGCCGGTGTTGATTATACTGCCGCTGCAACCTTAAACTTGCAAAATGAACAGCCAACCAAGCAACCACCGTGCCCTTCGCCGCCAGTCGATAAATCATCTCCTACGTCATCACCGTTCACCGTTGTGACGTCAGGGATCGTGCTCTCCGGCGGTATAAATAAACGAAAACCTGATGCGCCTGCTTCGGGCTTATCATCTGGTCAGAGAGAGCGGCAACAATCGACATGTGTCACGTTCGCGGCGGATGAGCAACAAGTTCCAGACCGCTTCTAGAGCGAGCATCTCCTTTTGGCGATTGTCGCTGATACAGAAACACATATAAACAAGTTGGAAGCGTAAGCCATCAAAATGAGGACGTGTTTTTCTCGCAGACACGTGAGAGGCGCGTGCAATTACAATAATTCACGGTACAAGTTGCAGTAATTAAATTAAAATTAAGTGAGATGTATCACGATTTAGACAAACGATTTGCAAGCCAAAGGTGTTCCTCCTGAGTGATTGGAAAACGGCTGAGAAAAGTGTCGACTACACCTCTCAACGCCGGTGGAATTGCGCAGGTAAATTGCCATCTGATTAAATCTATGGGTCTGCGATCACGTTCCGCAGGTCAGCGACTTCATAACCCGTCCATTTAAACGGGCAAATAAGGTAGATTCTTTCAGAGAGATGAATTGCTGCCCTGCTGCCATATGGGTTGCCTTTGTATCTGCCTTTTAAATATCCCCATTTATCGGTTATTGCCTGGTGGGCGTGCATTAAAGGCAAATCACTTCCTTATGGCGATGCTTTGTTATTGCCGATACTCTTTGTGATCGGATCGCAGACTATGCCCATGCATATTTCATGATGCCAGATCAATTTCGATCAGACTGTGCTTGAAACTTCTTAAGAGTCTACTACAGTCGGACGTCTATAACTCGAACGTACCCAACTCCAAGTTGTTATAAGCTGAAACAACCTAAAAGGTTCTCCCTGATGCTAGATAGGTAACAGATTGTGTAAACATTGATAACTAGACTTTAAAAGGAATTCTAGTCTTTGTAAGTTTCCAAGTCAACTACGTAGTTCTATTAAATTAATATCTAATAAATTCTACACTTCACATCTACTCAGAAATGTCTGATTTAATTTAAATGGTATCTCTCGTATATAGATGTTTTAAAGCTTTTTAAACTGGTTCTGTGAACTGACGGTTTCATGCTGTCTTTATTTATAGAGTCCTAATGCGTAACTAGCGACTGGGAGCGCCGGCCAATTAATATGTTGAGCGTGTGCCAAAAAATTCGCGAATGGCGGGACCGATAAATCACAACTGGCAAGAGGATCCCTGGGAAAGTGTGCTTGGCCACCGGCTATCAATTCTATGCTAATGCTGAACCTGCACAATTCGTATCTGATCGATTGTAGGTATATTTGCGGATTATGAATTCGAATTTCGCGTCACGGAATATGTATCTCAGGCGGTGGAGAGGCGCGTGCGAATTCGCGTGGCATCGAGCACTGAATGCGAGCGCTGTCACTGGCGATGAGCTTCTATTTTAGGCAGACGGTCGCTAGCGATCCGTATATGCGAGAGCAGTGATGGGCAGGGTACAATATGCTTAGTCCTCACGAAGGTACAATACATTCAGAGCTAATCGTTCAAGAGGTACAAGATTCAAGATAAAACAATCTGATTAACCACAGATACATAAACATATAGCAACATATCTAGGATCACCCATATCCTTAGTCTTAAGACTTAAAAGATTTTTATATTTGTGCCTCGAAAATACCTAATTACGCCGCATCACTGGTTGGGAGCAACAGATATAGTTGTTGGCCAGGATCGACGGTAATGCGAGTGCATTATTTACGTGGCTTAAACAAACCGACCCGCAGGGGACAGTGCAATGGATGCCGTGTAAACATTTGCCCCGAGGGAGAGTGCGTCGTAGTGGGTGGCACAAAGAGACAACCCATGCGGGTCGATTACCGGGTCCGTAATTAGCGACTGGGGTCAGACGACCTCGAGCCGCCGTCCCCACACAAAGACGACGTCTCTTGGAGCCCCCGGCAATTATATAACCATTTGCCCATCGAGAGCTTACGGAAGCTGCGACAGTGTCTTATCGGAGAGCTGCGTCACTTTTCGGAGTTCGATTCGCGGCGTTGCAACGATAAGATGACGTTGAACCTGCGGGGAACGCTGCGAGTGCGGAAGGGAAACCTTCACAGATCGCAGATCGCAAACATTGGCACAGCTGCTCGTGAGGGGCGGGTATTTCACACATTTCCCCTTTCCACTCCACCCCCCTGTAATGACAAAACCACAGGAACTCACCTCGCTCGGCGACATCGACGACATGGTACTACCCTGGCGTTCCGTTGTTGCGCCGCTGGCTCTTCCTGCTCCAATCCGCTGGGCTCCACTGGCTGGCTATCGCTCCGGTGCTCCTGCGTGTGCGAAATCGTTATTGCTTTCTCGGTAATTTCCTGGATTAGCGATTTGAAATTGTTATTAGAAAAATAAATATCGTTGAGCGGATAGTGTGACCGTCGGGGGCAGTGCTGGAAAACGTCAGCTGACAAGTACCAGCTGCGTTTCAAAATACTGCACTTGCGCTAAACAGCTGATTTGCGGGTCTAGTATTATCTGGGAACACAAAAATTTTACAAATTTTATAAATATTATTAGAAAAACATTAAAGTCCGATCGGTTTTGGTTTGACAAGTAATTCTAAAAGTATATATCGGTACAAAATATTCGTAAGATGTGTTGCTGTGTAAACAGGTGATAATCAAAGCAATGTCAACATACAGTAGACATTAGGTAAGAAGAACTTTTTTAACAAATTTATATTTGTTTATCTTATAAAGGTCTTCCATTACATTTTGTTTATGCGTCTTAAAAATTGCGGGATTTCATTTTAAATTTTAATTAATTTGAATCAACAATCTGATCTTAGCTTTGCTTTAGATTTATGCTGAAAGGACGTTGTCATGCTCGGCTCCAGCCATGTGGTGTCCTAGCTGCCGTTCTGTTCCCCTGCTGCTGGTGTGTGTGCTGTGCTCTGGGGATTGATGTTCTTAAAGTCTGCCGTAAATTTAACGAATTTCTGGAATGTGGGCGCTGCTCCAAATATTAAGTTTTTACACTTTAAATTAATTTATCTAAAATTGCTCTGAAATAAATAACAGTATTTTTACCCATCCTTATTGTTGCATGGTCACACTGCGCATTTACTGGGAACAGCTGACTTTAACGTTAATTTTCTTTTTTTATTTAAAATTCCGCGTAACCGTTTATTACTACATCCCTTAGAAATAAAAACAATAAAAGAAGCATTTATTGCACCTGCGATAAATTATAGTGTTTATTACTGTGGCCGCGATGGAGAGCGGATTTAAGGCGCTGATAAGCTGCAGCTACTATCTACAGGAGTACTTTAAAAGCACACGCTGCAGGTCGCCGCTCTCAGTACTGGACTGACTTCCACTTGGATTGGGTAATTAGTTATCAGCGGATTCAGCAGCATGCATTTCGGAGTCTTGGGCAGTGGCATTATCGGTCTCACAACCGCTTTGGAGCTCCAGAAGGAGTTTCCTACGGCGCGAGTCTCGGTGATTGCAGATCGTTTCAACGAGGATACCGTGAGCTATGTGGCTGCGGGAATCTTTCGGCCCGGCACCAGCTTCATGGGCCCCACTCAGGAAATTACGCAGTATGAATCTACTAAAGACTATTTCCAAGATGCAGAATAATCATGAGTTTCCCCCTTATAACAGGCAATGGATGACGGATGCCTTCAACTATTGGGACGAGCTGCGTCGCTCTAAGGACGCTCCTTTGGCTGGTGTGTGCCAGCTCTCCGGCTACATCTACTCCCGCACCTCGCCCTCCATCGTACGGGTATGCACATATGTTGCTGGGCAGCCGTCTATCAGCGATTCTTATCTCGCCTAGCTTAATTCGATTAACTTTCTGTTTGTTTGCCGCAGAACCACTTTATTGAGAAACTGCTGCCCGTGTATCGTCGAGCTACGGATGAGGAGCTGAAGCTGTGCCACGGCGGCTGGAAGTACGGCTCCTTCTTCACCACCTGCCTGACGGAGAGTCGCCTCTTCCTGCCCTACGCCACCAAAAAGTGAGTGGATTTGTCCATTCAAACTTATTTTACTCACTAATCCCCACATCTCTCATCAGATTCCTGGAGAACGGTGGAGAGGTGGTACGTCTGCATGTAAAGAACTTCTTCGAGGTGCCACAAAATTATGATGTGCTGCTGAACTGCACCGGAATGGGAGCCAAGGAGCTATGCAGTGACCAGCACCTGGTGCCCATCCGTGGTCAGGTGCTTAAGGTGCGGGCGCCCTGGGTAAAGACAGCCTTTTATGGCGACTACGACACATATGTGCTGCCCGGTTTCGAAACGGTTACCCTGGGCGGCTGCCGCCAGTTCGACAGCTACAACACCGAGTGGTGCAAGTACGACAGCATGGCCATCCGGGAGCGCTGCTACGACCTGCTGCCCAGTCTCCGCAAGGCTGAGATCGTCCGGGAGTGTGTAGGCCTGCGACCGCATCGCTCTGTGGTGCGTGTGGAGCCGGAGCTCCTCACGAACCCAGACGGCAGGCGATTGAAGATAGTCCACAACTACGGCCATGGTGGCTATGGGGTGACCACTGCTCCAGGAACGGCCAAGTATGCTGTGGGTTTGGTGCGTGATCTGCTTGCCGGAAATAGCAAACTGTAGGTTGTAAAATTGTTATTGTTAATTGTTGGTCATTAAATTTGTTATACTCTGAATCTTTGAACCCTGATTGATTTTGCTTTATATACACTGAACAATCAACTTATTGATGATTTCGAGGTTTATTACAGTTTATGGGAAGCCCCTTACCACAAAGATTAGAGGTTCATATAGAATTTTATTGGAGGAACTTTAAAATTTAGCAAACACCCATTTTATAGAGCTTATTGGATAATTCTCCTATAGTACCTCATAAAACCTTTGTATACAACGTTATAAAAATATGATGGAATATTTTTTCAAGGTACTTTCGCAAGAGGAAAGGATTATTTGATTAAAAAATTAAGTGAATTAATAGGTTACAAATCCTTGAGATTGTTTCCTGATTAAAGTTTAAGCTCGGCGCCCGGCCTGTGTTGGGAAACGCACGTCAGCGACTTGACTGCGCATGGCCGGCGCATGAATGGAAAGCTCCCTGCAAACTCGCCGCGAAAGCTACGCCCACACTCGATTCCGGACGGACTACCCAGGCACGGAGACCCATCGATTTTCAGCAGCAGGAAAAGCAGCAGCAGCAGGGAAATCGTGTGGGCAGCAGGCAGGCAGTCAGCTAGTCAGTCAGTCAGGTTGAAACAGTTAAATTATGAAAACGTATACAAGACCTGCCAGTATTCGCCGCAGCAGCCAATTCGCCGTCTGAGAGAGAGCGAAGGAAGGAAAATTTGTGTGTGTCCTTTGGAGTCGACGTGTCGAAGCGAACGAACTGGAACTGCGAACAGTGAGCAGCGAAAAAAACTGGTGAAACTGGCGTAGCATTGCATACGCATACGCATCCGCATCCGCTGAATTATTGAGCCACTGCAGCCACCTGGCCAGACGTGTGTGGGACGCGAGCGTGTGAATAATTGATTGGGTAATCGTAAACAAAAGGAGCCCGTCGAGTCGAGTAGGAGCACCGCGGCATATGTCAGACCAGTGCCAAGGCTGAGCTGCGTCCCTTCTTCCCCCGAGCGAACAGGACCTGCCGTTGCTACCATTATCGATTTGTGTGTATGTGTGGCTGAGCGTGTGAGCAACAACACACGGAGAGGCAGGCACTGCACGTCAACAACAGCAGCAGGATCTTCTGCAGGACCAACATCGTCAGGAACAACAGCGTCTTCAGCAGCAGCAGCAGCAGCAGCAACAACAGTAACCGCAGCAACCTCAAGACAGTGTAAGTGCATTTGACATAATACGTATACGCCAGGAGTGACCAAAGCAGAGGATTATTGCTTCTATGACAAGTTTCCTAGGACAGTTCTTGGTACCTGTTTGGATTATTTGGCCTTTATATTTGCTCCGTATTGTCAACTTAGTAATTAAAACTAAAGCATTTAGGACCTCTCTGGGTGCACAGTTCAGTAATATTTAAATAGCAAAGGAAGTTGGGCATGACATGTGTGTGTAGCTTACAGTGGTTGTCATTTTAATGGTTGCTGGTATACATTTTCTAAAAGATCCTTCATTTAAATTTCATTCCTATACCCAGTAGTAGTACCTTCGATACGCATTGTTATACCTGACGGGTTCAGACCGAAAGTATTTAGTTACTTTCCTCTAACAACCGACCTTGGCTTCTGTAACCGCAATCAAAAGTTAACAATTGCGAGAGCACAAACGCAACTTGGGGGATTTCCCCGTTCGAAGCCTGCGAACTTGCGAACGGAAGGCATTACCCTGCGAATTGAGCTCGGCTCTTAGTCCGTATCGGGTTTCTTATCAATAATTAAACTAGCCCGCAGCTGCTGGCCGCTCAACAGCTGCTTAATCATTGGAAATTTGAAACATGAAAGAGCAGTCAGGGGCTGCGGGAGTGGAAAGTGCGAAGTGGGGAATGCGGGATGAGGAGGGGGATGGGGGATGGGCAGCAGCCACCCCCACGAGGAGGGAAAACAACAGAAAAAATCGATAATTACACGCAGCCGAGCAGATAAAAACATTTCCACAAGCACACGCACACACGCGGCCTCTGATAACAGCCGTGTGCCTATTGACTCGAGCCCGTCTGACTTCGTCCTCCTGCCTGGATGTACAGGCCCCTCTGTCTCCTGGATGGGATGCCAGTGCCTGAAGAGGATTTGGCAGGAGCAGGAGCAGGAGGAGGAGCAGGACCTGGGGCAGAGGCTGTGGCTGTGGCTGTAGCTGTGGCTGTGGCTGTTCTTTTCGCCAGGAATATCCTTGACGATGACGCGCGCACTCTATAAGTCGTTCATCAGCAATCTGACAGCATTTGCCGCTGCGCAACTTCTGATTCGAGGCGGGGGACGTGGCGGCACAGGGTTCGAGCGGAAAAGGAAGCTGGAGAGTTGCCTATATACACAAATTATCGACACAATGTCGCTGTTTGTTGGTCCTGCATATGGAAATCAGGCAGGCAGGCAGGCAGGAAGGACGCCCACTACAAGCGAGGACCGACCATCCGAAAGCGAATGGGGCTGTAAGTGTAAGCCGAGACTGTTGTCACTTGGCCAAGCCAAGGCTGAAAGTTTTCAAGGCCGACAAGGCACCACCCCATTCCGCTTACCCCACTTACACAGCAGTTTCCCTTTGAGTTGTCCCACTGACGTGACAGCCATGCCAAGTCGAACTGGGATAATCAAGCGAGTCCTGCCCTGCAGTGAGCAGGGGGAGAAGGAGCCCTTCCATTCCTCAAGTGACAAGTCAGAAGTCAAGGCTGTTGTTGGTTATGCTTCGGAAATATAAACGCAAACTTGTTTAATCCACGCGCACGCGATACAATTAGTTCCCGGCTCACACAGTGAGCAGCAGCTGGCCCCCAGTTGGCCTTGACCACTGATCTAGGTTTCCAGTTCCGCATGCCGTTAGGATAACAATGGGAGTGTCTGAGGACATCGTAGTAGCCGATGGTTCATCCTACTCAACCATCTCGAGACGGACCCCGATATTGATGCCATCGCCCACGCCGCAGATAGCGTCGCCCTTGCAGCCATTCTGGCCCACGCCTACTCCCCTGTTGTCCCGGATCATTGGCCCCTCGGGAGGGTCCAGCTGGAGTCCACACTTTCCGGCGCTGGCGCCGCTAAAGATGACGATGTCGGCTGTGCGAAGGGAACTCTGGCTGGAAGCTTGGGAAGGGATGTTAGACAGCTGCGGCTCCTGCTCTTGGGGCGAGTCCTGGCGCATCATTGTGGTCATGCAGATGCTTGTATTGCTGCTACTGGTGATTATGGTGGTCGTCTCTATGGTCTCCATGAGCTGTCCCTCATCCTCGGAGGCAATGGCAGTGACTGCAGCAGCCTCGTGTTCCCGCTCCAGCTCCAGCTCTCTCTTCCTCTGCCGCTCCATCTCTTGCAGCCGCTCCATCTCCTGGTGCCGCTCTATCTCCTGCAGCTGCTCCCGCTCCAGGCGCTCCTCGTCCTGCTCTTCTTGGGCCTGGTGATGGCAGAGCTCTTCGTGCAGACGGGCCAGCTGGGCGGCGTCGTAGGGGCAGAAGCAGTTCAGATTCACCACCCGATTGCCCATGTGCTGGACCGGACGGCAGTTGCGAGTTATGGGCGAGATCCCATCCGGCCCGAGGAGCAGGCGGAAGTGGCGCAGCTGGAAGTCGCTGATGGCCAGCGACTCGGGGAAGATGAACCACTCGGTGCCCTGGTAGCAGGGCGGGTGGGTCAGCGATCCGCCGTAGGAGTAGAAGCCAGTGCGAAAGGCGTAGATCAAGTAGGAGAGCGGGAAGGGCGGGATCTCCACGCGCTTCCCCGGTTGCTGGACCAGGCGCAGATTCTGCACCAGCGGGTCCAGGAACGGGTTGTGGGCGGACAGCTCGAAGACGTAGCCGATCATCAGTAGGTCGTAGCTGCTGGTGCAGGGGCGCGGGACGCCCGATCCGGCGCGATGCATCACCTGCATCTCCAGCGGGAACTTGCGGTGGTTGATGGTGTGCTCGGAGCCCTCGCTGTTGCACCAACCCCAGTGGAAGCGCAGCTCCAGAAAGGTGTAGCTGGCCAGCAGGTCTGCTCCGCTGATCGTGGGAGCATTTCCGCGGAACTGGGCACGGAGCACCAGCGTTTGGCCCGTATTCTCCAGCTGGATGCTGGCCGGGAGGTCGTCGTAGTGGTTCCAGTTGAGCAGCTCCCTTATGGCCAGTCGTTGGATCTGGCTCTCGTCAATGTTAACCGGGCTCTGAAAGCGGATTCCTTCCTCTCCACATCCACTAGTTGCCTCGGGCTGTGTCAGCCAAGTGTGCGGGCCGTGTGCCATGTCATAGCCATATCCTGCAGCAGGCGACTTCGTGTTGGTATAATATTTACCCCCAAATCGTACGGGCATCCTCATCGTCAAAAGCACCCGCTGGTAGGCCTCCTTCATCGACTCTTGATCCAGCTGGTAGACCAGGCCCACTGCCAGGCACAGAGCCGTGGTGACCAGCGGATGCTGGATGACCTGCGCCAGCACCTGGCCGATGACCAGGCAGAGCAGCTGGGCCAATAGGCCCAGCACTGTTCCCAGCGTGGTGTCGAACATCTCTGGTCAATTCAAGATCCAAGAAACATTAAGAGGAACGGCAGGGCAGTAGAAAAGTTCCAAAACGTAAAAAAGTACCAAAAACAGAACTAAAAAACTATATTTTACGCTTCCTTTCGATTTCCAAGTTATTTTTAGACTAAATTCGAGTCGTTGGTCTATCACTGTTGAGTATGCGAATGTGTTTATGAAACTGAGACCCCACTGAACTCTACGAAGTCCTAATACAGTTGACGGACAATCCAAGGACTGCTATTCGATCTGATATATATGATTGTAAGGTAGTAGTAGCCTTATCTGAGACGTATTCTTATCCTTGCAGAACCGAACCGCTCTCAGACCTACACAATGGCCAGCGGTGGAGACCCCAAGTGGCAGAAGGATGCCGCCGATCAGAACTTCGACTACATGTTCAAGCTGCTCATCATCGGCAACTCCAGCGTGGGCAAGACCAGCTTCCTCTTCCGCTACGCCGACGATAGCTTCACATCCGCCTTCGTCTCCACGGTGGGCATCGACTTCAAGGTGAAGACCGTCTTTCGGCACGACAAGCGCGTTAAGCTCCAGATCTGGGTGAGTACAAAAGTATCCGTATATATCCGCTGTTTGCCTACTTTTACGGGCACTTGGCCCTGTGCAGAGCTCAGGCTTGACCTCGATTAGTTTTGCGGTGGGGGCGGATGAGTCATCCGGAGGAGAGAGCATTAAACCGGAAACCCGAGACATTGATTTATTGATTGAGCATCGCCATGGCTGAAGGTGGGCGCAGGTGAGCGTACTTTCGAGAGTTCTCATTGGCCGTTGGGCGTTCCGGATGCCAATCTTGTTTCCAGTTATAAATTAAGACAATGGCAGAGCTTAAATGGTAGCCGGAAGATTAATTAGATTTTCAAGGTTTAAGTTAAGGCATTAATAGTAGTTAAAGCTATTTGTTCTTTCAATTAACTGGTTGGACATAATAAATAGTCATTAGCTGTTATAGTTTTTATCTATTAAGGTAATATATATTCCTCTAAGACATCTATTACATTCTTTAGTTATTTATATCCCTTAAAGCTTTACTATTTCTGATTTGATTTCGGAACATCTTATGCCTTTTCGCAGGACACGGCTGGGCAGGAGCGATATCGCACCATCACCACAGCCTACTACCGCGGCGCCATGGGCTTCATCCTGATGTACGATGTCACCAACGAGGACAGCTTCAACTCAGTGCAGGACTGGTGAGTGTCTTTATCTTCCGCATAAACTCCTCACTATATAGTTTCATTATTACCCCAGGGTCACACAGATCAAGACGTACTCGTGGGACAACGCCCAGGTGATCCTGGTGGGCAATAAGTGCGACATGGAGGACCAGCGCGTGATCAGCTTCGAGCGCGGCCGGCAGTTGGCCGACCAGTTGGGCGTTGAGTTCTTCGAGACGTCCGCCAAGGAGAACGTGAACGTCAAGGTGAGTAGGAGTCCGTATAGAGAAGCCTAAGATCACTGGAGGAATTACTCTCCGTTTCCAGGCTGTCTTCGAGCGTCTGGTGGACATCATCTGCGACAAGATGTCCGAGAGCCTGGACGCGGATCCAACGTTAGTGGGCGGCGGCCAGAAGGGCCAGCGGCTGACGGATCAGCCGCAGGGCACGCCCAATGCCAACTGCAACTGTTAGAGCCCGGGCCGAGGGGCAGGCGGGAGGATCCTGCGAGGAGCAGCACTACAACAACAACAACATCAGTAGCAACAGCAACAAACCACAGAGAACAGAATTGGAAACTAGCTAATTAGTCAGCATTGAAACGGGGGATTTGCCGCTAATCCTTCAGTTAGCCGACGGCGACAGCCGCATCGGAATGGCGGAGATAAGATAATGAAGATATATATATGCGTGCTTCCCTCGCGGGGGAGGGACACTGTGTTGTATCGATATGTGTATGTATATCCTTTGCGTTCGGTCGCCTCAGTGTAAATGTCAAAATGTTATTTAATCCGATGTTTGATTGTAATTTGTAATTGGTAAATTGGTAATTGGTAAATCGGTAAATCGGCAAATCGGTAAATCGGTAAATCGGTAAATTGGTAAATTGGTAATTTGTAAACTTGTAATTTAATCGGCTGCCGCAGCGTGGAACGATTTGAGTTGAGTTGAGTGTGTGAGTTGAGTCGAGAACCGAGAACCGAATCGAGAAGTTGAACAAGAGCAAAGAATTTAACCAAGTCCGAAGTTCGGCACTAATTAAGCGTGCACCCCGGGTGCTGCTGACCCCTGGCCGCCCCAGTTCCCACTCGGAGCCAGGAGGTCCGTCGGCAGCATGAGTATCTCCACATCCATGTATATACGCTGGCTGGACTGTACAGTTTGCGATGCTTGACGAAACGCACAAAGCTAGCGGAATCGGTGAAATCGAAATCGAAACAGACAAACTAACTATAGCTACACAATCTGTATCTGTACGCCCCACACGCCACACCACCCATGTATATGTATGGCTACACACACGAGCACACAGCGCCCAGTACACACCACACAGCATACAGCACACACCACACCACACAACAGCAGCGATACAGATATAGTTAAACCTAAAACCCAACATCCTTGGCTTGGAGCAAACACACAAACAGCAGGCTAAGTGGTAAGCCGTTATTATTAAATATTATGATTATTATTATTATGTACGTATGTATTTATGTAGTGAAATGGAAAATTTTAATGTGTTGCAAAATGATAAATGAAATATATACATCAAATATACATAGAGTACTACTACCCAGGCCCTAACATAATACAGAAGTAATTGCAGTTTTCTGTTCCCTTCCGTTGAGTCCGTGTTCCGTGACAATAACCCCGCAGGAGATCAGGATCAGGATTAGGGACAACTAAGGCCAGGGTCCCCTCCCCTCGAGATCAGGCAGCCGAGATTGGATTACCGCCCCTTCACTTCCTTCACTTCCTCAATTTTCATTTCCATTTCCCCCTCGAGACTGTTGCGAACTGAATCCGGATTGCGCGTCACTTGAACCCACCGAGCCAGCTGAGAGATCGGTGCATTTAATTTGCCAGCCCCCCCGAAGCCCACAACCCAAGTCCCGAACACCCCCTTTTATAGGCACACACACCTGCCACTTTTCTACCTGTCTGCTATACAAGGCTTTCCTTTGTTAACGCTTTAATGACACCACGAACTACGAACTACAACCGCTGCCGTGACTAAATTTGAGCAGAGATTAGGCGGGACGAGGACTTACCTTTGAGGGCCGACGAACACAGGCTGAAACTGCTGAAATCTGAACATAAAACTGAATATATATATATGTATGTGTATTTGCCAATGCTCGTTAATGTTAAATATGTGTACAAGCAGAGTTTCACTTGAATTACGATTAAATTAAAGGCATATCGCTGTATTATAAATACCCAAAAACGAACACAAAAGGAATTCGAAATCGAAGCCCCCAAGAGTCAGGCCCAAAGAAAATCCACACAAAATGCACAACGAGGAGTTGCTAAGAGGGGAAGGGAAATCGAACTAGAAGGAGGAGGAGAAGGGATAGGAGGAGTTGGATAGATTGGTAGAAAGAAAGTAGAGAAAATTCTATACGAAAATGCCTTAAACAAGCGAGATCTTCCGCTGATTGGTCTTTTTGGCATTCGAACTGTTTTGTAAAATAATTAATCATACAACGTGCATAGCCACCTCTTCAAGTATTTGTCTTTGTATTCGTACGTGGATTCGCTTTTAGTCAAGCCCAATAATTAAATAATCCAACCGAGTTAAACTAAACCTACAACTAAAACCAAAACCAAAGCCCAACTAAACGGAGTAAAATCAAATCAAATAAAAGAGAAACAATTGTTGATGAATTCGTGCATAGGCATAACGCAAACAGGCATTTTTGCGCTACATTGTTGTCATTTAAACAAATACTTAGCATATATTGATTATTGCATTGTGTACTCTCAGCTAAACCAAATATTTGTAAACCCTATGAAAGGCATTCCAATACCAATTCCAATTCCAGTTCCAAAACCAAAACGAAAACCAAAACGAAAACATAAACAATGGCATTATTTGTATTCCATTTGAATTGCAGCCAGCATATAACCCCAGCTAGGAAGTGTATACAAGAATGTCAAGCTAAAATAATTCAATATATTATTCAATGATGGTTTTTAAACACTAACAACACACATCTGCATACCCGTACTTATGAGGATACTAACATAGATATACAGATACACACATATATACATAATATACACATAATGGTATTGAAATTATTGTATTCCCATAATAAAATATATGCAAAAAGGTGTATGGTAAACAAAGAACTGGCTCTGAGTCTTATTTTGGGGGAGCGATGAGTTGATCCGATATCTTATCGGTAAGACACGATTTAATTTGGGCCACAGATTGGAACTACATGCCTAATGTATCACGTATACGTAACGGCATCACGTATACGCAGTGTTGATGGAATCTATTTTTAGAGGCAGAGGTTCTAATTTGCTGTGCCTTATTAAATGTATTATTTCTGCTTTTGTTTTATTTCTGTAACTATTCTCTTAAGGATGCTATAAACAAATCCCAATTAAATTTAATATGAATATAAATAATAAACAGAGTGCAATGCATACAAACCTTCTTCACACTTTGGTGACAAACTTTCCTCACACTCACTTATTTTTCTGCTAAACTGCAACATCTTATTCATTTTTAATAGGCAGCTGTTGAGACACTTAATTTGAGCTCTTTATCGCCTTAAAGTTAAACATCCTTTGAAATTTATGAGGTCATAAATGCCCGGTGATGCCTGTAATGTAGATGGCTGCTATTTATTTTTGCAGCTGAGAGCCCCTTGCCGCTTGACTCACTAAAATGGCTCTGGTTTATTCTCCATATATATGTATATTACACGCTTTATTCAGATTGATATATGTACTTGTATAATTTACAATTAAATAAGTCAATTCACATAAATATCGTAGATCGTGTGTGCTGCCACATTCTGGCGCAGAGCCACCCGTACCGATGGACATGCACTCGAGTTTAAATACAGTAAGTTGCGCTTATGAATTATTTATAAATTGTACACAGTTCACAGGGCATGAGAGTGGCTATTGCTGAGTCGGGGATCAAGCTGTTGAGCAAGCTTCTGGCTGATATTATAGACATATATACGTATGCGAATATATATAGATAGCTGGATATGCTTGAGTGTGTCCTATAAATACGCTTCGGTGTGTCCTGAATTTATATTACTTTCTCGCCTGCTCACAATCGCATATTGAGTATGATTTTGAACTTGATGTTATGGTACAGTCGTCGCAACGCTCCTACGCAATTTGGATTCGGTCTAGGGCTAGTAAATGCTATCAATTAAATCTAACTTCAGAACTAAATGGCCACGGATGTGCGGATGCGGATGCGGATGCGGATGCGGAAATGAAGGCAAACTTTCGTCGATTATTTTCCATTTACAAGTTCCCTCTCTCGACCTCAACTAATTTGGCATAATAAGCTCGAAGCTCGAGGCACACAACGTGTTTACTTTGTTTAACTCCAGTTTGCTCTAACTAACGTGGCCTTGCAGCAGCCAAAGTCCATTCTGGACACATGTAATTGGGCCTAAACGCACGGACTCGCTGCCTGAATGGGGCTTAAATGTAATAGCAGAAACGCAAAATGCATAAAATCAGTCTGACTTGTTTTAATACATAATTACACATTATAATTTATAATACATTACGCAAAAGCTAGTGCCGCGTATATCGCACTTCGAAATTCCCGAAACAAATACAACTGGCGGCCTTTTTGTTTTGCTTAAATTAATTACGGGTAGGTGCTTAAAAAATCGTATAAATATTTATGCTCGTATTCGTATTTGTTCCAGTAATTGTATATACTAAGCGCTATTTACGTAAAATTAAGTGGCCAGCGAGTGTGCGGGTGTCGGATGTGGGGTGTGTGGGTGTTGGTTGGTGTGCGATTATGTACAGAGTTTTAATGACGGACTTATGGCAGCTCGGCGCCCGGAAGTGAGCTATGGACTCCAGCCCGAAGCGGGGCTCAGGCCTCCTCCGTGTGGCTCCTGTAATGCGGCTTGCGTCTAATGGTGGCAAAGTATGGCGCTGGCTGTTTGGTGCGTTGCTGCTGCAGTTGTTGCAAGTGCTGCAGGTGCTGCAGGTGCTGCTGCTGATGTGGCTGCTGCAGCTTCAATTGCGACTGGGACTGTCGTCACACTGTGGTCTCGTCATCATCAATATTCCGCCTGTTTTCGGAATTGCAGAGAAAGGTGGCATTAGTCGGGCATTTGCATTTGGCAGGACTTTCATATATTGCAAATAACTAAACTAGGCTACTCTAATTTACGTGCTTCATTACGGCGTGCACCTGTGCGATAAGTTGGAATTTGTGGCAGTCTCATAAATTGCATGCAACGTCCGCCTAGTACGTACGTGTTTAATGTGGAGTTCGGTTCAAGCGAAAGCATAATTTATGCAACTGAATTGTCAAAGTGAAAAAATAAACACATAAATCTATGGGGGGGTGTGTTTGTGAGGTGCTCCAGGTTGTTGTGTGTGTTTGGTGTGGTTTAGTTTGTCAATATATGTGTTTGGCCGAGTTATTCCAGTGCTAATGGTGCCTGGGTGTTATTTTTCGGTAAATCATAATCATTATCGGGTCGGGCGCCACTCATATCGATAATTAATTTACTAAACGGGGGCTCTGCTTCAACGCAACATTTGACATTAATTTAGTGTGTTGGAATCGTTTGCTAATTCACTTAGTCACTCCGTATTCGATGTGGTTAACTAGGACTAACTGGGGCTAACTAGGCGGAGGATAATGCTCCGATTCTAAGCCATATACCATATTGTTAGCGACCAGGGGTACTGCTGCCTCTGCTGCCGGCGGTGCAGCCAAATAATGTCGAACTGTGGAGATGTCAGGATTGTATTTAAGGTTCTGCTCTGTGTCTGACTCTGCTGTGGTGGATGCTGTGTGTTAGTGGGTTAGTAGTGGGCGGAATGATTGATCGATTGGGCGCATGATTGAAACACAAACTCAATGCCTTGTTAGCACAGATGAGAGAATTAATAAATATGATAGTATGTGATAAATGCAGAATTCAATATTTTACACGTTCCAATTAAATGCAGCAATTCGAACATTCGGATTACAAATTAGAAACCAGGAGGGACTCAACTGATTCGATTAATCAAACTAATGAGTAAACAAACAAACATTCGGGGCACAGAACTCAATACTCAATATTTACATTCAATTTCAGATGGTCAAATCAAACTAAAAACTGGTGCACTTTGGAATTAGTTAAAGAGATCGACTCGAGGCGATGCACTTAGCTCACTCCAGCTACGGAAACCGAACGAAAAGGAAAACTTAAGCGAAGACGTTGATGAAAAGTGGAAAATGGGATGTGATGTGCGACTTGAAAATGCATTTTCCTTGTGGTTTACCTCTGAGCTGTAGTTGTAGTTGTAGTAGTTGTTATAGTTGTAGTTGTAGTAGATGTGTGGTTGTTGTTTGATTTGGTTGGGTTTTTGGGTTTGAATGGAACATGGAGAACACGGGGCCGCCATAGCATTTTGCATTACGTCGAATTTCATTTTGCAGTTTGGTAGTTTTATTTTTTTATGTGCGTGTGTGTGAGTGTTGTGCGTGTGTGTTGAGTTTTATGTTGTCAAAGATAGAGAGAGAGAGAGAGAGAGATGGAGAGCACGAGAGAAACATAGTGAAAGATAGTCAAATTAGATTTGCTTCAAACGTTCCCAGGACCAGCTGAAAGGATATGGATTGGCGCATGAGTGAGTGTGAGCATGTAAGCGTGCAGTGTGGGTGAGGGGTTTGAGCCACATTCATTGTTTTCAGGTTCAGGTTTCATTGTTGTGGGTTCGGGGGCGTTTATGTCATTGTTGAAAGGGAGAAACAAAAGCAGAGGACCTTAGATTAATTGCTGGAATCAAAAATGGAGAACGAACGGTATGAACGGGAGTCCTCGAACCAAAACTAATCTTCTAGGCCAAGGCAAAATCAAATCAAGAGACAGGATGTACACCGAGTACAAGAAGCACTAACTCTGGCCACCGGAACCACAATGAAACTGAAAACAAAACCGAAACCAGGAACCGAAACCGAAACCAAACCGAGAGCCACCACCAAGGGCTGGAAGTCCGAGAAATCTGTGAAAGTCCACTTTTATCAGCAGTTTCCGAAAATCTCTTTTGTCATCCTTAAGGAAAGGTGAGTGTCTGGCTTTTAATCACACCTGACACCTAAGGTTCTTTCGCAGGTTTCTCGGACTTGCCAGAAGGCGGGGCCCTCCCTGGGTCCTTGCCAAACTCACTCAGTGTCCGTGATGCTGGCCAGCGGCCCCAGGGGCTGCATGGGCGCCACCATGCTGGAGGGCGGGGATGAGGCTCTGGAGCTGTGCCGCGATCCGCCTCCGTTCAGAGTGTGCCGCGCCAGCAGACCCGGATTGTTGACATCGTTGACCAGTCCCAGGCCCGGCGGCGGCGGCTGCATCAGCTGCGATCCGTGGAGCGACGGCGGCTGCGTGTGACTCAGCTTCCTGGCGGGCAGGTGGTCCTCCTCCGCGGTGTAGGGAAAGTGGTAGCCGTTCTTGTCCGAGCCCTCGGACAGTCTGTCCTGCAGGTGATGTTGCTGCATCTGCTGCTGCTGGATCTGCTGCTGCTGCTGTTGCTGCTGCTGCTGCTGGTGGTAGTCGTTCTTCAGGAGGGAGTGCACCGAGTGCAGGGAGTCCGTGGCATAGGCGGGCTGCCGCTTCAGGCTGTAGTGACCATCCCGGGAGCCGTAAATGTCCGGCGTTATGCGGTCCTTGGAGAGGTAGGGCGACTCCGACTTGGCCCCCAGGTAGCCACTGCCCAAGGTGCGCTGCTTGTCGTAGATGTTGTCGCTCAGGTAGGCCGCGTCCGGGTGGAAGCTGCGCATGTGGCCGATGGTCTGGGAGCCACTGCCGCCGCCCGGATAGTCCTTCTCGCTGCCATAGTGGCTGGGCGGCTTGTAGGAGCCGTACTTGTCCGGGTACTCGCCCCGCCGTCCGTAGAGGCTGTCCTCGTAGCCGTCGCGCGCATCCCTGATGTTCTCCAGGATCGAGGGCGGCATGTTGATCTTGTTGTGGTGCTGCTGCAGGTAGCTGGTGTCCGTGAGGTCGGGGTTGGGCAGGGGGTTCGGCGAGATGGTCATCTTGGCCTGGCCGTGGACGAGCTCGTTGTCGGAGCCCGTGTCCTGGGACCAGCGGCCAATGTTCGGCGGCGACTGCAGATAGGCGTCCGGCAGCTGGCTGGACCAGCGGGGGGCGTACACGGGCTTGCTGACGCTGGGGAAGAGCTGCGGGCTCTGCACCACATTCAGCTCCGGCGGAGTGGTGGCCTGCACGTGCTCCGTGATGTTGGGCAGGTAGGCGGGCGTGGAGCTCACTGCCGTGCTGCGATGCGTGCCGGAGGATCGGGCTGTGCGGGACTCGTCGTCGTCGCTGGAGTGGCTGGAGGCCAGCTCCAGGGACCTTCCATCCGTCTCCGAGCCCGAGTCGGAGTCCTTCCTCTGGCGGCGCGGCTTCTCCTCGCCGGCCCTACTCCGTCCGGTTGTGGAGGACTCGAAGCCCCTCAGAAAGCTGGGCGCATCGCTGGCCGAGTTGTAGTTCGAGGTGGATGTGGAGGTCTGTCGCAGCTGGCCATCGCTGTAGGGACTCGAGCTGGTCTTGGCCGTGCTCCTGGAGGTGGTGCTGCTGGCGCTGATGCCTATGTTCCTGCGGGTGGTGGTGTCATAGCCCCCGGCCAGGAAGTTGCTCGGCCTGGCCGCCCCGTTCACGTTGTGGGAGCTGTTGCTCACCACCATCGAGGAGTCCAGCAGAGGCACCTTGCGGCCCATGCAGCGCAGGCAGGTGCGCTGCAGGTTCTCCCGCACCCGCTTGTTGATGATGCAGTAGCCGATGAGGCAGAAGAGCGCATGGAGGAGCACCACGCCGGAGAGCAGCAGGCTCAGCAGCTGGGAGTGCTCCGAGGCGGCCAGGACCGCCAGGACCCACATGACACCCATCAGGGGCAGGGAAACCACCGACAGCCAGAGCAGTGTGCGTAGGTTGCCAAAGCCCAGGACGTGGTCCTTGAGGGTGAAGGCCGCCTTTACGGACACGAACAGGATCAGCAGGTTCACCACGGACATGCCCGCGATGGGACCCACTAGCCACCACACCACGGGCTCGTACACGGACAGCCAGCAGCTGAAAGGGAGAGGGAGAGACGTGATTAAGTCGGAGTTGGAAACCCATTGATCCTGGAGGAATACTCACAACAAGCTATTTCCGTACTCGTGAGCTCGAACGCCCACGGAAAGTCCGACGACGATGGCTGGAGCGCCGTAGCCCATGGCAAAGTAGAAGCCCATCGGGCCGTGGTTGATGTCCCGCATCTCGGTGAGCATCCGGTACAGGTGGACGCAGTCCACCGTGGTCCAGCCGAAGGCCGCCAGCCAGAAGTAGTGCAGGCAGATGGCCGTCAGCTTGCAGGGGAACTCGCTCTCGAGGAGCTGGCGTCGCGACTGCATTCCCACGAAGAAGAGCAGCTCGGCACAGAAGACGCACAGGACTATGTTCTGGTGAATGGTGTTCGAGTTGGTCTGCTGGCCGCGCAGGAGGGCCAGGGCCAGGAGTACGCCCAGCAGAAGGGGCAGGGAAACCAAGAACGCCGAGTACGAGGTGATCTGCACAAGGAGAGAGGGTTCCGGGATGTCCTCCGGGTCTATGACATCCACGATCACGGCATAGCTGGAGATATGGGTGCAGCTGCAGTTCACCAGGATCGAGGGCTGGGATGCTGGATTAAAGTCGCCATCGAAGTCGGGGATCTCCGTCTGGCAGCCAAGGCGAGTCCATTGGTTGGTGAACGAGTTCCAGCGCACGCACTGCGGGTTGGAGCGAGGTCCGAAGCGGGCTGCGTCCACATCCAGCCACATCTGCAGCTTGATGGGTTGCGCCAGGTGGGGAGAGCCCAGGGAACGGTAGACCACGTGCTCCGGCTGCTGCATCTGCTCCGAGGGATAGGTGATCTCCACCTGCCTCTTGACCAGTCGGCGGTCTCTGTACACCGCCTCGTTCTCCCCCTTGGGCTGCTCATCGCTGCCTGCGGAGCTGGCGCCTTCATAGTTGGGATTGAGCACCTCCGGAGACCCGGCAGATATGATCTCTTCGCCGGAGTTGCCGTGGAACTCGATGTCGTCGAGGTTAAGGTGCAGGTGGGGCTCCCTGTCCTCGCCACCCTCGATGCTGGAAGCCTCCAGCTGCTCCCCGGAGGAGACTGGCGGAGGCACCTCGTGGGCAGTTATCCGTATGTCCTCGATCTGCTGTTCGCTGCTGCTGGTGGGGGCCTTCGGCACGTCGAACACCTCCACGAACTGCTGCTCCGTGCTGCCAGTGGAAGAGGAGGACGATGACGAGGATGAGATCTTCCTTGAGGGAATCTCCAGGCGCTGGGTCTCCTGCTCCCTCTCCATCGAGGGCACCAGGATCTGCAGGGAGAGTATGGGGGTGGCCAGCTCCACATCGACCCCCCAGCGACGAGTTATGGTCTCGTCGTACAGGTCGGGCAGGAGCTGGCCCACGTCCTTGTACTGGGCATATGCCACAATGGCACGGTGGTCGTGGCCGCCTCTCCTGCCGCCCTGCGAGACCTCGTCGCTCTCCGGGGGCGTTATGCCCAGCATTTCGAGGGGCACCAGCACCTTGGTGTGCTGGTCGAACTTGCGCCGGTCCAGGATGTAGTTGTTGTACTTGGGGAAGCTGATCACGGGCCGCTGGCGAGCGGAGTGCTGCAGGAAGCCGCTGGTGTCCGGCAGCACGACGCTCTCGGTGGTGAAGGCGTTGGGCTTGAGGTACTTGCTCCGGTGGTACTCACTCAGCTGCTCCGGCTCGTAGCCGAACAGGGACTCGGTGGTGACGATGTCCAGACCCATGGCCATGTTCGGCTGCACGATCTCGAAGGGACTGGTATAGGTGTCGTGCTGGGACCGAGCCAGGACCACGAGGTACTTGTTGAACGCATCCACCAGGTCCTCCGGTCCCCTTTGAATCAGTTCCGTGGCTCGGCGCCACTCGGCCTCGTACTTCCGGTCCAGGATCACACTGGCCGCGTCCACCAGGTTCTTGATGAAGTACTTGTCCTGGCTGTGCGACAGGTTCAGCCCGCTCTGCATCAGCTCGTAGTTGATCAGCTCCTGCAAGAGGCCCTCGGTGACCAGCAGATCTGCTCCGTACAGACGGTCGTGGCTGAACTTCAGTTCGTCGGAGAGGTAGTCCATTTCGAGTTCGTGGGACCACACATTCGCACCATTGCTGAGCAGGAAGGAGGACTCCATCTTGTAGCGCCTGCCAGGGCGGCCCGGTCCCGCCATCTTGGGGTCCTTGCTGGCACCCCTTCTGTCCACCGTCTCGCAGGCCCTTCTCAGTTGCTCCGCCATCTTGATGGCCACGAAGGAGTTGAGTTCCAGCTCGAGTTTCTCCAGTTGGGAGAGTTGGCGTCGCAGCTCCACGAACGGCTCGGAGGTGCAGTTGTACATGTCGGGGGTGCTCCAGCTGCCCGTCTGGGCATCGCAGCTCCGCTGACCCTTCCCTCGAGCCGGCGACGGACATCCCTCGATGCCCACACCGCCGAGGGTAGTGCGGGGCCACCAGACGCCGGCGGCGAAGGAGCGCGGGCAGGCGTCGTAGACCACCTCGCAGCCGCTGAGCGTGACCTCGGCATAGGGATTCGAGCAGGAGTCGCACCTCCTCCCGATGACGCCCTCCCGGCACTCGCACTGCCCGGTCAGCGGGTTGCAGGCTCCGCTGAAGCTGCCAATGGAGTAGCAGTCGCAGGAGAGGCAGGCCGTCTCGTTGGGCGGCTGGTAGTGGTTCGTCTTGCAGTAGCACTGCCCCGTGGTCTTGTTGCAGTCGGGGTGGTAGCCCTGGGCCAGGTCGCACCTGCAGGGACCGCACACCCGCTCGCCCCACCAGCCACCGGGACAGGGTTGCTGCAGCTCCCTCTCGCAGTAGTCTCCGTGCCGGGAGCTGCTGTTGCACTCGCACCCGTAGCCGCGGGACAAGCTGGCGTTCGCCCGGCAGACTCCAGAGGCGCAGGGCCTCACCGTGCAGATGGGCGCACAGTCCGCTCCCACGAAGCCCGTGTCGCACTCGCAGGTGGCCATGTCCCAGATGCTCGTGCAGGAGGAGTGGTTCGGGCAGTGGTCCGGGCACTGGGCCCGCGAGTCGCAGCCGTCCTCCACATTCTCACGAATCGTGGGACGGGACAGCACGGACTGTCCTGCTCCAATGCGGACGTCCTGGATGCAGCCCTCGAAGGGAGAGGCCTCGGGCACCGTTCCTATGCTGCCATCCGGACTGCCCATCACGATCTTGCCCACGTAGAGACCCTGGACCTTCTGGGACATGGGCACCGAGCCCGAGCGCTGGCCGTAGTCCACGGAGAAGTGAATCTCGGAGCCCTGCTGCCAGCGTATCTCCACCCTGTGCCACTCGCCGTCGGAGAGGAAGGCGCCGGCCAGGAACATGGGCTCCCCGTCGAAGATGTAGTAGAGGACTCCCTGCCGCAGACACACCGCCGCCGAGCTGTTCTGGCCTATTTGGATCTGCAGGAGGAACGCCTCCCGCTGCCGCGTCCGCAACGAGAAGGAGGTGGTCCAGGGCAGCTGGATGGGACGCAGCAGCGGGTTGAAGCTGAGGCTACCGTCGCCGGAGAATCGCCAGGGGGCGGGGATGTTGTCCTGGCAGCTGTTGCCCGCATAGCCCTCGGGGCACTCGCAGGAGTAGGTGCCCCAGCCCTCGCGGCAGGTGCCGCCGTTGAAGCAGGGCTCGGAAGGACACAGCGGAGCCTTCTGCGGACACCCAGCCAGGGTGCCGTTGTCCGCCACGTATGAGTTCAGGTCGATGAAGCGATCATCGATACGCAGGTCCGAGATGCAGCCCACGAAGTCACGGTTGGCCACCGGGAAGTGGGCGGGGATGCGCGGAAGTCCGCCGACTTGCAGGGGTCCAGTGAGGTCCAGGAAGCGGTGGCAGGTCTCCGTGAGCAGGGAGCAGCGCTTGTCCAGCTTCAGGGTGGTCCGGTTGGCACAGCTCCACCTGTCCCCCAATTGGCCCGACAGGGCTATGGCCGTGTCGCAGTTGTCCAGGACCAGAGTGACGCTGCGGTTCAGGTAGACCACCTCCACCTGGTGCCACCTGCCATCCGAGACCTTGGCCTCCTGCAGCACCGACACACTGGCGCTGTGGTCGCCCAGGGAGAAGGAGAAGCTCACATGGCCCTCGAGGATCTCCAGGGCAATGAAGTCGTGCAGCTCGTTGTACCGTCCGTTGTACAGCAGCAGTCCGTTCTCCTGGACGGTGGCGAAGCGCAGCTTGAGGTTGAAGCGGTGCCTCTGCTTGAGGCTCTCGAAGGTGAGGAAGGAGTTGCGGCCAAAGGATCGGGCTCGCAGCTCGCAGGTGGCCGTGTACGGAGGCGGCTGGGAGCTGGGATAGCTACTCAGGCATGACAAGCCTCCCTCGCAGGTGTCCGAGGGGCAGGGACGCAGTTGACCCACTCCGGTCTCGCAGTTGGAGCCCGTGTGGGTGGAGGGACACACGCAGGTGTAGCCGCCCTCGCGGCGCACACAGGTGCCGCCGTTTTGACAGGGATCCGAGTAGCAGAGGTCCACCTCCGTGTCGCACAGGTAGTGCTCCTTGCTGCCCGTGAAGCCCTCGGGGCAGGAGCAGGCGAACGTGTTGACGGGATAGATGGGCCGGAAGAGCACGGTGTCACTGTGGATGAACTCGGAGGCATTGCCGAACTTCAGCACGGTCAGGCACTCCTCGAAGTTCAGGCAGGGCTCGCGCACGCAGAGATTGTCGTCGAAGGGCAGGACCTCCACGGTGGCCAGGCGGGCCAGGATGGCCCTGTTCAGGTAGACCCTCTCCTGCAGATACTGCGGCGTGTAGAACTCCTCGTGGGACACGTCCGGGCGGCGGGCCGAGAAGCTGACATTCAGAATGCGCGAGCTCACGTCCGTGTCGTCCTGGATGCTGAACACGAAGATGTGCTCCTTGGGACAGGGTATGATCGCCGCCAGTCCGTCCAGGAAGAAGTTGAGCAGGGGCGAGAGGAAGGCCTCCTCCGTCATCTCGTTCAGGCGCACCGTCACCGAGTTGAAGAGCATGTCCTCGGTGATCAGACGCACCGAGAGCTGCATGATGGCCTTGGCCTCGTTGATTCCATCCGAAACGGACACCTCCATGGTGGCGAACTTGGGCACATTCGTGTTTAGCTGGGGACTCAGCACCAGTCCCCCGGAGCTGCTGTTCAGGCGCAGCAGGTTGGCGTTGTTGCCCGACAGGATCCTGTAGTGGAGCTTGTCGCTCACGTCCGCGTCGAAGGCGGGAATCCTGCCGATCTCGCCGCTGGGAAAGTGATCCCGGAAGTTGTTGAAGATCACCTGGAAGTCGCGCAGCACAGGGGCATTGTCATTCACATCTGTAACCAGGATCTCGATGTGGGCGTCGTTCCGCAAGGGAGGACTCGCTGCCCTTACCACCAGTTCGAAGCGCTTTCGAGTGGACTCATAGTCCAGTTCCGTCATGGTCAGCAGCTGGGCCCTCTCGGATCCGGGTCGTGTGACCAGGGAGAAGGCGTTGGAGTCGTCGCCGCCGATGATGGAGTAGTGGACCACCGCATTGACGCCCTCGTCGGGGTCGTGGGCGTGGATCTCACCCACAACCGAGCCCACGGGCGAGTTCTCCGGCACATAGAGGGTGATCTTGTCGGAGGCAAAGGTCGGAGGCGAATCATTCACGTCCTCCAGGCGGATCTGCACCTCGACGGCGCTCGAGAGGGGCGGCGATCCCTTGTCCACGGCAATGGCGGTCAGGTGATAGACGGCCACGCTCTCCCTGTCCAGGCCTTTGTTGGTGCGAATGGTGCCCGAGGTGGGATCGATCACGAAGGAGCCATCCTCAACGTCCCGCTCGCTCAGCAGGTACTTGATGCGTCCATTGAGACCCACGTCGGGGTCGCTGGCTGCCACCTGGATCACCGAGGTGCCCACCAGGGCATCCTCCAGGATCGAGGCCTGGTACAGGGGGCTCTTGAACGCGGGCGCATTATCGTTCACATCCGTCACTGCGATCTCCACGTCGGTGGTGTCGCTCAGGGAGGGATTGCCCCCGTCCTTGGCCGTCACGGTGAGCAGGTAGCCACTGGTGGTCTCCCGATCCAAGGGGGCGTTGCTCACAATGGCTCCCGTCTGCGGGTTGATCGAGAACGGGTCCGGACTGCCCAGGCCGTTGATGCTCTCCTCGTTCAGGGAGTACGTGATCTGGGCATTCACCCCCACGTCGCTGTCGGTGGCGGATACCACCAGAACGGTGGTGCCGACGGGGGCATCCTCGAACACCGAGGCGCTGTAGGGTGCGTTCTCGAAGATCGGCGCAAAGTTGTTGGCGTCCGTGATGTTTATGTGCACCGTGGCGGTGTCGGAACGGCCCCCGGAGTCGGTGGCCGCCACCGTGAGCACGAAGCGCTTCTCCTGCTTGTAGTCCAGGGACTGGGCAATGGTGATCAGGCCGCGGCCGTTCTGAGAGGTGATGGCGAAGCGACCTCGCGTGTTGCCCGTGGTGATCTCGTAGTGCAGGCGAGAGTCCTCGTCCGGATCCGTGGCCGTGACTGTGGTCACCGGAGTACCTGGAGGTTGATCCTCGCCGACATTCGCCTCGTAGTACTTCGGGTTGAAGGCGGGGTCATTGTCGTTCACGTCCTGGACGGTGATCACCACCGAGGAGCTGGCGGACTTGGGCGGCACACCGCCGTCCTTGGCCACCACCTGGAAGGCGAACCGACCTTGCTCCTCGCGATCAAGTGGCTTGATGGTCTGCACCCAGCCCGTGCGGGGATCCACGGCCAATGGGAAGTTGTCGTCCCTCTCGGAGATGCTATAGGTGATCTCGGCATTGGCGCCTTCGTCGGAGTCGTAGGCCTGCACCCGGATGATGTTGTAGCCCACGGGCACGTTCTCGAGGACGCTCTCCTGGAACTGCGAGGTGTAGAACCTGGGCGCATTGTCGTTCGCGTCGATCACGTTCACCAGGAGCTGGGTGGTGTTGCTCCGCGAGGGACTGCCGCCGTCCTGGGCCCGAATCACCAGCCGGTAGCTGCGCACACTCTCGTAGTCCAGCGGCTTCACCAGGCTCACATCCCCGGACATCGAGTCAATGGAGAACTGGGACTGCGTGTTTCCGCCGATGATGGCATAGCGGATGGCCGCGTTGTTGCCCTGGTCGGCATCCGTGGCCCGGATGTGGGCCACCGTGTTGTCCTCGCTGCCGCCCCACTGGTCCTCGGGCACTTGGACGGTGTAGGTGCGTTCGCTGAACTGCGGGTAGTTGTCGTTGTCGTCGAGGACCTTCACCAGGACACTGGCGGTGGCCGTGCGTCGTTCGCTCTGCGCCGAAGCCATGTCCGCGGCGGTCACCAGCAGATGGTAGCTGTCCGAGGTCTCGCGGTCCAGGCTGCTCCTCGTGGAGATGACACCCGAGCGGGAGTCAATTCGGAAGATGGGTAGGTCCTGATCCTGGGCTAATCCACCGCCATCTGGGGAGGAATCGAAAAGTGAGAGCAAGAGTGAGATTATGGAGAAAGCAAGGCAAGATCCGGAACTTGGTATCCCGTAGATAGACTCACCTGTGACTGCTTCGATTCCGTACTCGATTTCCGCGTTCTTGCCAATGTCCTGATCGGTGGCCCTCAGCGTTATAACCGTCGATCCCACGGTGGCTCCTTCGCGGATGCTGGCCTCGAACTGCTCCGCCTCAAAGGTGGGGCTGTGGTCGTTGCAGTCCAGCACATTGACCTGCAGCGTCGTGGTGCCAGAGCGCGGCGGGAAGCTGTCGTCGGTGGCCACCACCCGGAAGTAGTGCACGTCCATCAGTTCCCGATCTAGGCTGGCCGAGGTGGTGACCACGCCGGTCCTGGAGTCCACCTTGAAGAGCGACTGGGAGCGGGAGTCCAGAAGGGAGACCATGGAGTAGACCACCGGAGAATCCTCGGGATCCCGAGCCCGCACAGTGGTCACCGCCGCCCCGGCTGGCTGCTCCTCGAGCACGGAGGCCACGTAGAGGGCTTGCTCGAAGTAGGGCGACTGGTTGCGCAGCTCCCTCCTCACCCGGCGGGCGATGTCTGTGTCGTTGAACTCCTGGTGGTGGTAGACGATCTTCAGGCGGTGGTCCGAGTCCACGATGTCCCGGCGGTCGCAGCGGATGTTGAAGGTGATGCTCACCTTCCACATGGACTCCGCGATGCAGACATCCCTGCTGGCCACCAGGTCGCGGCTCTGGTGCTCGATGGCGAACCGCTCGTCGTTCACGTCCAGGAAGCTCACCTTGCAGTGCTGGCAGACGGAGCGCGGCAGGAAGGCGTTCAGGCTGTTGATGAACTGCGAGCGCCTCAGGCAGATCTGGTTCCACTTGTCCGTGGTGTGGATGGCATAGGAGGCGTACGTCTCCGAGATCCACTGCTTGGCATCGGAGATGCGGCGGTGCAGGGCCGGCTGCAGGTGCAGCGGGTCTGCGGAGGGTACAGCCCTCCTCTTGCGGCTCAGGATCCTGTGCCGCATCTCATTGTCGAAGCTGTCGCCGAAGATGAGGTCTCCGGCGCGGAACTCCGTGCTGTTGTGGCGGAACACCTCCTCCAGCTGGTTGCCATCCAGTTGGACCATCTGCTGGGTGGAGCGGCGTCTTCGGCGCTTGGAGTAGCCCGAGTTGTCCTCCTCCTCGAAGTGGTGCAGGTGGTGCAGCTCCTGCTCCACCCGCCGGTCCTCGTTGCAGCTGTGGCCCGACACGAAGATCCTCACGGGCAGGCTGTAGTAGTCAATGCTGCGCAGCCGGTTCGAGGTGGAGTCCACGTAGAAGGTGAACAGGTTCGGGTAGTAGATGCCGTCGCACTTGAGGGCCTTCCTCAGCTGGATCTGGCCGTCCTTGTGGCTCACCGAGACCAGGTGATGCACGAAGTTGGCCGACTTGTGGGCATTGATTTTGTAGTGGCGCTCGGAGCCCAGCTTGTACACGGAGGCATTGAAGATTACGGTGCCCGGGGGCGTGTCCTCGTGCACGATTATCAGGTAGCCATTGGCCACCTGCAGCAGGAGGAGCAGCTGCAGCTGCAGCAGCAGCCCCAGGCCCCCGAGCAGGGGCCACCAGTGGGTCGTCCGCGTGTGCATGACTCAACCACGCGGCTGATTACGGTCGGTGTGTGTCCGCGTGCTCCGGTCTCCGCTCTCCGGTCTCCGGGCGGGCGTGTGTGTGCCGGGTGTGCGTGGGTGTGGTGCTAGAGCCAACAAACCGCAGTGCAATTAATGCTCCTATTCAATTATCATCGGTGGGCGGTGCTCCGGGCGTGGCCATCTGTCTGCAAGGCGAAGGAAAGGCAGAGAGGTCAGGCTGGGTGCGGAAATTGGATTTTCGCTGTAAAGTAGGCTGTGTTTTCAGCGTTAAAGGATCAGAACTGAAACTGCCAACTTGCTATTTAGAATGGAGAATTATTAGGGCCATGATTAAAGCTATTAAATAATATTTTGTCAAGGGATTCCCCTCATTTGTCCCATTCATGTCTCTCCTTCCGAGAATGAACTCGGTTCCTGCTCGTGTTGTCGGTTTTAATGCTGCCTTTGACTTAATTAAAAACTCTTCACAGAAAGCGCTCACAACATTTTTCCAGGCAGCTACAAAGCAGCGGGAAACATTTTTAATTTCATTTTGCTCCTCCGCCACGAAGACTACCTAATATGGAGCTAGATAAAATGAAATTTAATCTTTTTCCAGGACTCTTTCGTTTCGCTTTGGCTCTGGCTCTGGCCCGTTGCCGTTGCCGCGGCGCAAAATTTGTGCAGGCCCTTTGTTTTTGACATTTCAGCGAAATGAAGTATATACAGCTTAATCAGACAACGGGCCAGAGTGGTGACATGGCCGGCATGAGTGGCACTGGGGGAGCAGCCAACAAAATGCCACAATGTAGCTCTGAAGCCTGGGCTCGGATGACCAACTGGCCGTTCGGTCGACGGAGCTGAAAATTTAATGAAATTCGATTTGAGGGCCCTCTAATGGGCATTTCGCCAGCGTTTTGGGTTCGTTAATTATCTAAAGCCAGCCGAACACGTACGGGCGGACTCACACCCTTCCCACATTAAGCTTTTGTCCTGGGCCAGGACCTGGGTCCTGCCAGAGCAGGTGGAACGGGTTGGCTAAGGTCACGGGTTCAGCTAACACGGGTCGTGTCGGATTCCATTCCGCATTCACATTGCAACTAAACTGTTTGCTCATTGTGCTGCTCATTTCGATGCAGATAATTCGCACGTTCGCCCCATGAAAGCCACGTCCTGCCAGCGGTCCCCTCCTCGAGTCCTGGTGCCTGGACATTTCTGGCATTGCGTATACGCCACGCGGGCCAGCGCATTTGCGTTCCGTGGATCAACCAACGCTGAACTGGCACACGTGGGGATCTAACCGTGTTGGCTTTACTGACTCTGGATTAATCGAATTACTGACTAATTCAAGCTTAAAGTTATTATTTCTGCTTGTTTTAACAGCATTTTCTTTATATGAACAGCTGGCTTTTAGTTCTGGCTTTAGTTCTTTCTTGTGGACTTTCATTTTTAACGCGAAAAAGCTATTATATGGCGGTGTTGTTTAAATTATGAAGATTGAGGTAAGCGAGGCATTGTTTATTGTGCTCTGAGGACTCTAGAGGCGGGCTCCACACTCCCAAGGAGCCATTACTTATGTCTGGTAGCTGCTCCTGTAATATTTTTGGTGTTTCTTCCCAGACTGCAGTTGGCGTGCGTGTGCTGCGAGTCGCTTGTCGCCGTGTTAATTGCAGTGTTAAAATGTTTAATTAAAATTTCAGCTTGGCCGCGCTGGCAGCAGACGTGTGCCAGACCCAGACCCAGGCCCAGACGCTGTTATTGTTATTGTTTTGCCAGGCGGCGGGCGGCGGGCGCACCCCTTGACACTACCACTTTTCCGCCTTCCGCTTTTCCACATTTCCACCTGGGCCCCGAGCCGGGAGCAGACTCTTTTCATGGTCCGTCAAGCCTGAAGCAGAGGTGCGCGCGGCCAGCAAACATGAAATTATTAAATTTTCACACATTGCGGGCCACACACCCAACAATTGGAAAGCGAAAGGCGTTTTTCCACAGTTTTCCCCGAACTAATTAATAATTTTGGCGGCTGCTGCCGCTGCAGTTCTCTAGCGCCTAAATAATTGAAGTTTTGGGAGCTAATTAAGAATGCGTCACCGAGTTGCCTTTTGCTTTATTGCCACCCCGGAAGCCCCCGCCGGCGGCGGCAATCGTTATCCAAAGTTATGACGCGCGATATATGTGCGCCATGTGTGGGGCTTCGACTGCCAGGAGGGGAACCCGGCCAATTCAGGGCCGGGCAGGAAGCCTGCCAAATATTTCCCACGTGTAAGGAACACCACCGGAGCGGGAAATGGGAAATGGAACCAGCAGTGAGACTGGCCAGGAAGGGTTGGCCATAAACACCCGCGCTTTACGAGACAACCAGCCGCCCCTCGAAGCACATCGGCAGCTGCTGGAAACTTTTTAAGTAGCCTCCCACCGCCCGGGCAGGTGTACCTGAAATATTATCCAGCCCTCCCCGAAAGTTCTCGTCGCATTCTCCGGATTTCTTTTCAGCTTTCTCCCAAGAAAAAAGAAAAGAGGAAAAGAAATGTAAACAGAGCGGGGCGGGCTGGAAAATAAGTACGAAACACGAAACGTGTCAACTTTAAGCTTGATGGAAATTTATCACGTCCCGCCCCCCACCGCGGCTTTCCCGGGGGCGTGGCCAGCTTCCTGGCGTCTCGCAAGAGAGCTGATTCTGCTGTGTTTTTTGTGGCTGGCAAGGAAAACGCTGTGAGAGGCTAATGAAAATTGATCAACATTATTAGGGGGGAAAATGATTGCAAGAACTTAATTGAATCCCGCCAAAGCGGCTTCCCTTTTGGGGCAAATTAATATTATTGCTTGTTTGGTTTTAATGAAGTGGCTGCTTTCCAAGAGGAGCTGACTCAGTGGCCGCTGTCTGCTGTCGGCTGTCGGCTGTCGGTTGTCTGCGGAATTACCATAAATTCGAGGCAAGGATAAGGCGGTCGCGTGCCTGGCAGACATTAGCCAATTCGAGGACATGAAATGCAATAAAATTCATTGTCTGGCGGCAGCCTGCGTGCCGGAAATGCGCCTGTCTCCGGTCTAGACTCAACTAAGTGAGAATGCGAGAGCATGGCTGCACAACAAGGCCAGCCGTGCTAAAATAATATAAAATAATGCACCTGGCGCGACGTGTGAGCAGCCAACTGCATGGCCCACCGGGCGTATACGCAATGCCCAGACTGGAGTCCCAAGCGCCAAGTGCCAAGCGCCGAGCGCCAAACACCAAGTGCTAGGTGCCAAGTGCCAAGTGCCAAGTGCCAGAAGCCAGACGAGAAGCTCTCAGCTGCGGAGTGAAAGTGTATTTCGGCTGGCGGGAAATTAATTTCCACTCGCCTGGGCACCAATTAAATTTGAACGAGGAAAACCCATTTGAAATGGCCTTTGTTAGGCATGCAAAATGCAATCGAGGACGACAAAAGGAAGCTGCCATCGCAGCGGAAACGGAGAGCAGAGCTCGGGCCCAGAATAAATTTCCCCAACAACAGGAACATGGCAGAACAACGGCGCTCACAAACACAAACACAAACACCAGCACCAGCACCAGCACGTGTATTGGAAATGGGAAAGCGGGAAAAGAAAGCATCGAGGGAAGAAAAGATCCCTTTGTTGTTGCTGATGCTGCTGCTGTACTTCGCCGGAGGCAGAAAAGCAACAAGCAGCAACAAATGCCAGCTGCCAGCAAGCCCCTGACCGAATAAACCGCCCCCCGCCAACGTCCGACTGCCATTACAATGGAAATGCCACCCACAGCCGCCCAGCCACCCACTGCCGCCCCCTCAAACACAAGCAAGCAAACCTAAGCAGAGCAATGCAATTGAGCTTAAACGATAACATTGTCCAAAGCAATGCATATGGAAAGCTGCGGGAAAGAAAAACGGATGGTATGTGGCACTGCACGCTGAGAAATGGTTCGAATTTGTATATATTGATATTATCCTTCTTGAGAATCTCCCTTATACTTCCAAGGATAAAACAGATTAGGCAATGAGAGTGAAGAAACTGATTTATATCTTGTTTAATGTTAGTTCTTAAGTAAGCAAATCTAATCTCCGGATAGAAAGGATTTGCGAACTAAGAAAGGATATTCACAGTGTCGGCTTCAATTACTTAAAGCTTATCCAAATTGTAAAGCTTAAAGTCTGTTAATCTTGCTTAGAATTTGATGGCAAATCCTTTTTAATCTTATGTTATCAAGGCCTGAATGTATAGAGGCTTTCTAAGGACCCTTACATATATGACTTATAAATTCTATAAATAAGAGTTTTCTAGTTTTTCTAATAGCACCTGAGAGCTATATGAATAATGCACCGTTTTTCCAAGTGCCCAACGTCCCAGGGATGGAGGGGGGAAGGCAACTTGACGGGCAACATGGCTTACAAATTAAAAGTGTGCCAGCGGCGAAACAAGTAGTACAGGAAGTGCAGCAGCTGAGCAGCGGGCGCAGCCGGAGACTGGCGGGGAAGGCTTAGAGGGAAGAGGAGCTCAGTGAAGGACTCGCATTTAAATGCAAATCAGAGTCCGACCGCCCGCCGCCCCCGGCGATCTGCTCGCGCTCCATTAGCGCGTATCGCAGGGCGGATTTATGTCCGCCTGCCAAGAACCCGAGTATCCGCGAATCCGCGAATCCGCGTTGCAAAGGCAACAGCAGCCACTTGACATCTCCACTTAATTGTGGAACTGAGCTGAGCGGAGCCAACTTTGCCCGGGCGGACACAAAATCAATGGCGCGGACTCGCTCCAGCTGCCTTCCTGCCGAAATTGTTTAATTAATGGGGGAAGAATCGCTGAATTAGTGCGAAAGTTCTAACTGGAGCTTTGAGCTTCATTCCTGGCATCCAGTTGCCGCCGGAGAAACTTTACTCTTCAGCAAGGACTTGCTCAATTTCCGAGTTGCCGAACTTAAGGCATTCCGCCGTCTCGGAGAGCTCGCTTATCCATAATTCAGCCGGATCGATTCCCCACTTGGCCGCTGGTGAAGCTTTAAGTAGATGTCAACGCGCAAAGGATACAGGAAATGACCTGGCAGCCCTCGCTCCTCGCATTAATTGCTGAGTCCGGCGCAGGAAGAGGGTAAACCACGGCCAACAGGAGCAGCAGCAGCGGCAGCAGCAGCAAAAGTAGCAGGACCTGCTCCGACCGCCAAAGGAAACAAAGGATGACAAACGAAATGCGTAAATGAAATGAGGGAATGAATAAGTGAAGCAGCCCGGGGCAGTGGGCTAAAATGGGATTTCCCTGAGAGTCCTGAGTCCCGAGCAGCACGGACACGTACTACATATTCTGCAGGATCCAGGATCCAGCCCCGGGTATACGGGCTGAGGTACGGCTCTGAGTGCGTTGCAGCTCGCAGTTTAACTTTTGCCGTCAAGTTAATTCAAATGCAGAAAGAGAACACTTAGGAAAATCTCATGATAAATGTTGCCATTCGAGGGCAGTGGCTAGAGGTGGGCGGCGGGAGGCAGGAGGCGCTCCTGGCAGTCCTGGCGGTGACAAGCTTTTACTTTACTCTCTTTGCGGATTTTCTCTTGTGGCGTTGTCATCGGGCCCGCTTCTGCTGTTGCACTGTTTGCAATTAAGTTTTGTGTGTTGCGGCTCACACATATCGCTGGCGGCGCATAACCCACAGCCGAGGCTGCACTTGAAGAAATTCCAGGGCCTTTCTACTTAAAGCCCTTGAAATGTGGCATAAACTGTATAACAGCCACTTCAAATATTGAAATAAACAACGTAGTTCATGTATAAAAACAGAAGAAATACTATGGTGTTCCACATTTCTCTTGGTGTAATCGGGGCCAAGTGGCGGCCTTGCGGGGAGGAGCATATGGCGGAGCTTAATCAGGAAAACAATGGCTGCCATTGCCGCTGCTACTTGTGCCGGAAATGTGCTGCCACTATGCGAGGCTCCGGCTCTGGCTCCGGCTGCGGCCCGGCTCCGCACATCCCGTCGGTGTGTGTGATGATGGCCAAGTCCATCCATTTGCAAGGCTCCTAGTTGGATCTGCCCTGAGGGCCAGGGCCTCGTGTGTCCTGGCGGGGAGGGGACACAATGACAAGTTGGCGCTGTGCAGGAGTCGTGTGGAGGAGAGGAGCGGAGCCGTACGAATCGTCGGCAGTCAAGCGCAAATCCCATTGAATTTATTTTTATAGTTGTTGTAAAGTTGATTATGTTAATGCGATTTAATTCGCATCGGAGTCGCAGTTTTATGGGGAATTTATGCAGTCCTGCCTATGAAATATTGCCAGTGATTTATCCTCCGGCCGTCGGCGGAGCAACGATTTAAGTAAATTGAAAAAGGGCCCGGACGGGCTAGAAGGGATAATCCTGTCAAATGGGTTGCGAAGGAGCGGAGTGCCGTCAATGAGTCGGATCATACGGATGCACATGCACAGTGACTGGGACTTCCATGGAGCTGTGTTAAAAGGGGATTCTCCATTACCCGACAGGCATCAGCCATCAGCCATCACCCATCACCCATCAGCCATCAGCTATCAGCTCGGCTAATGACTAAGACAAACAAGGAGCAGCAAGGCACTAAATGCGATTTCAGCTACAGCCCGGTAACAGGATACAGAGCCAGGACAGGAGGCGGAGGAGCAGGAGGACAAAGACTCGGGCCGATTGCAATCCAGGCGGAAACGGGTCAGAGCCGAGACAATGGCCGGGCATTATCAATATGTAATGACTTCTGCCGTATGCCCAATCGCAATCACTATCTCACCGGGCGTAAGAGCAATCCGCACCTAATCCATTAATCAAAGAGCCTCCTCTGCCAGAGCCAGTTTGCTCACCTTCCAGGGGAGGGCCAGAACCACGGGTACTTGCCATTCACCTGCTGTTGCTGGAGAGACAACGCCTAATTAGCAGCAATGACAAATAATTTGATGGCTTGGCCAACAAGCAAACACGTTGCCATGGAGAGCACAGAGGGTCCTGCAATTAGCCCACGGCGGGGCCTGAAATCATTTCCATTTCGGTTGTTGACTGCGATTTAGATAAACAAATTCGCCTGCCAGTGCGGGTTTGTGTTTGGGCGTGTTTGGCATTTGGCAACTCATATCGTGAACAAACAGGACATGGCCAAAAGGGATCTGCTTGTTGTTTTTCCTGCGGCAGGCACCGAGCCCAGGATCAAGTAAATCGGGTAAAAGTTTGCTCTTGCTTTGCTTTTGCTTTGCTTTTGCTTGTGCTTTGCCAAATATCAAGCACACATAACTTGTCTTGCGTGTTATCTCATTTGAAATGGGATTTGAACTATGCCAGAATCGGTTTGTGTAATTTGCCCCAAATGGATACAGACTCTTTGGCCCTCAGTTGATGAAATTTTCATCTGGGAAAGCTCTGGCAAGTGCATCTTGGCATAAGTTAGACTATGTCAATGTTGGTTTTATTTATTTATGACAGCCCTTGCAACTGGCAATGTAATTTTGATCAAGTCTCGCTGTGAACTTTGTATTTATCTGCAGGGTAATTAAGGAGGGCTTCGATTTAGCAGATGGAACAGAAGAACCCAGCCAAGAACTTACAAATTGTTAATAAATATTGGGTTTAGGTCCTGTTTGGTATACCCCCCGGAGCCACGGCTCGGCGAGGGTATCTCAAGAGATAGACTTGATTACGCAAAAAGTCGTAAGCATAAATAAACACACTGTTGGCATATGAATGCGGAGCAACAAAGCCGGCAGAGAGTCCACATTATGCCAACTTTGTGTGTGCAGCCTGCTGCTCCCCACCCCCAGTCCCCGCTCCTCCCCGGCTGTGTGTGTGTAAGTTACAGCTTGTGGTGCACACTTTTGTGCGTTTTGAGGGGATATACGTGCGCAGGGGTACATGTGTAGTAAGTATGTGGAGGAGCGGCCCTTCAGGCATTATTAATGCGAGTGGCTGCCACTTGGAGGGTCCTCCACATGCGTACATGTGTGGAGTGGAGTGGAGTGGAGTGGCAAAGAGTTGGCCGTATCCATATCTTTTTGCGCCAACCCGGTGCTCCCTGGTAATCAGCATCGACAGTTGGCCAAAAGTTTGTCAAGAAGTCTCGAGTGCCGGCGATAACTGCGGGCGCCCCACTAGTGCAGGATAATCGCAGGATCTTTAAATTACACGGCATTAAAGGCGCTCAGCTCGCCGGCAACTGCAGCTGGAGGAGCTGAGCCACAGGCCCGTGGGGATAGGGGGGATAAGGGGGATAAGGATAAGGGGATGCCGGATGCAGCCTGCCTACGGGTGTTGGGCTACAATGAAATGGATTTTTATTGTTCCACCGCGACGACAAACAAATTGGAAAAGTAAATAAAACAAAGGCAGGCAGCGGGCCACGGGCAACAGGCAGGAGCCAGGACTCAGGACTCAAAGGATGCTGGCATGGAAGGTGTTGTCGTCGTCGTCGTCCTCGGTGGGCACAAAGAACATAATGAATACGCTTAACTTTTAAGTCACGCCGCGCGAGATAACTTGCTGCGGAATAATGGCGCGAATAACGATGCTGACAAACAGCAACAGCAGGACGCAGTGGGAACACAAGGACAATGGGACCACAGGGCGGATGGTTTTCCCATAAAGCAGCCACAGCACCTCCCTTCCCTCTCCCTCTCCCTCTCCCACTACCAATTCCATTTCCTCTCTTCCACTCTCCCCCCCGGCCAGCACTTTTCCCGGCGCTGCCATTAATGTAAATGAGACTCATTGAAATGTCAATATGACTTTCATGCTTCAATGGGGCATGCTCGCAAACCAGACTGCGCAATTAAACCTAGCAAGTGATGGCGCTATCCACGTATCCACGTATCAGCACCCACATAGCACCTCCCAGCTCCCAACTCCCAAGGCCCCCTCCCAGCCCACTCTACTCATGGCCGAAAAAGCGCGAAGAGCCGGGCCTTAAATCAATTGGCATACATAAGGCCCAGGCTCGGGGGACAGAGCACGGGGGGCCAGCTAAGAGTGGCCAAAAACTCATTAAACCGTTACGCGCAGTTGCAGCAAATGAGTCATCCGTCGGCAAATATTCTCCTGCCAGAAAATACAGACTCGTGGAAGTCCATGGCGGTCACAGTAATGCCAAAATATGAGAAGAACAGGCGAAAATATTAACTAGGATTTATAAGGAATAGCTTGATACAGAAAATTATCAAAGTAATATAATATTTATATTAGATATTTGATTCCTTTTGTTAGGCTACTCCTCAGAAAATATATTTAGACAGCGATTAATAATAAGAAGTCACAGTAAGGCCAAAATATGAGGACAAGAGACGAAAATATTAACTAGAAATTATTGAGAATAGCTTGATATAGAAAAGGATCATAGTTATATAGTATTTATATTAAATATAGAACTCCATTTGGTAAGCTACTCCTCAGAAAAATATATTTAATAATATATTAATTATACTAAGTCCCAGTAATGCCAATATATGAGGACAACAGGCGAAAATACTAACTAGAAAATATGGTGAATAGCTCGATATTGAATATTATCATAGTTGCATAATATTTATATTAAATATAGGACTCCTTTAGTTAGGCTACTCCTTAGAAAAATATATTTAATAACATATTTATAATAATAAGTCACAGTAAGGCCAAAATATGATGATAACAGGTGAAAATATTAACTAGACATTATGAGGAATAGCTTGATATAGAAAAGAATCAAATTTATATAATATTTATATTAAATAAAGGACTCCTTTTGTTAGGCTACTTCTCAGAAAAATATATTTAGACAGCGATTAATATTAACAAGTTTTACTCTAATATGGTTCTTCAATAAATCTTCCTGTAATTAGTTTTTAACTTAGCTTGGCTTTATTTATTTTCCCCAAATTGCAATATGAATCGAGAACAATTGCCAGGAATTATGAAATCTCTCAAAAGGCCAACATTTTGGCATTTCCGCCAGAGATGAAAGCAAATATTCAATCTTGGATGCAGCTAGAGCATTTTAGCATTTTATTCTCTAACTTTTCCATTAGGTTTTCTTTGTGCCGAAAAAATTCATTGGCCAGCTGAAATTTTGATGGCCGGCAGAGGATTCTGGTAAATTGGTTTCCCCCCACCCGCGTTCAGTGTACACAATCAGACATACATATAGGTGTGCGCATAGATCGTTAAGCTTTCCCCCCTCTGTTGGCTGGCTGGAAACTCGGCTCTTGGCAACTGTCAATCGCTGGCAGAAATTTTCACGAATTTGTTAGCAAATGCAATCATTTTGTTACGTGGTTTTATTACAGTGGTTGCTCCGTCGCCGGCGCCGCAGCGATGCAAAGCCAATAACATGGAAGCGCTCGTTTATAGATGCCGAGTGCCGAGTGGCGGGTGGCGGGTGCGAGTGGCGGGTAGCGGGTGCCGGGTGGCGAGTGCAGTGCCATGCCGAGCAACGGGGCGTATACGTAACCGTGTGCAAATATTGTCTCAATTTGGTGCTGTTCTACACTTGGCTTGGCTCCGGCGAAGGCCAAATGGAGTTGGGAGCTGGCAGCTGGGAGTTGGCAGAGCTCAGTTCCGCCCAGATGCAGATGCAGATGCAAATGCCGATGCCGATGCCAGTGCCGAGGCAGGAACTTTCCCTTCCCCGGCATGGGGTACATGTGTGGGACATAAACAATTTGTATGCGAATTTCGCCTTTGCTATGCGAGGGAGCCCCATGAATATGAAAATATTCTACATCCCTTTCCCCGCGCCCAGCCCGGCACTGGGTCCTGGGCCCTGGGCGCCTGCATAAGCAAACAGTGAGGAAATTGAAAGCAAAATATGATGATGTTCGATTGGCAGATTCTGGGCGGCAATAGAGTCGAGAATCAGAAGGCACTAAACTATTCCATTCCAGTTCAGTGCTCCTCGGTCGGTGCTCGGCCAAATATTTGGCTTGGCTTAGCCATCTGCCCGAAATTAAAGGCTCATGCAAATGTCCTTATGCGCTCCAGTGGCTCCTGCATTTGTCTAAGCCGATTTCCAGGGCACTGCACCGTGAAGCGAAACAGAGGAGCGATAACAAAGCTCCTGGAGCCGCCCCTGGTTACTGGTAACTGGTAACTGGCACCAAAGGGTTAAGATTGGACCATCGATCAGGGGAATATGTTCGGATTGTCCATAAATTAAGCAATTATAAGGATATCCTACCTCTCCTATCAAAGGAGAAGCCAAAGCAATGGCATATTTGCCACAAATAAATGAAATTCTATACATTCCTCTTTTAATATAACGAACACATTCAGACCAGGTTTAATTCAATTTTCCATACTTTTGGTTAATGTTTTTCCTCTGCAGCTCGTTCAGGACATCCTGATGATGATAATTGCAAAAAATAACCCTGGCAAACATGACGAAAATCGCATTTAATTAATGCACGAACATTTGCCGGCATCGCTGGCAAACTCTTTTGTGCGGCGCGAATCCACTTCAGACATAACTCCAGGCAATCCTCGTGCCAGGATGGGGGAGACCAGGGAGCCTCCAAAGAGAGAACTCCTCTCCCCCCCCCCTCAGAGCTGGTCGCGAGCTGTCAAAGTGCTGCGGGCAAAATGGCGGCCGCTGCCTGCATTTGTATTAATGGCAGCCATGCGAGCTCCTGGGAGCTCGTAGCAGGATTCCGGCTCCTGCAGGATCGGGGGAACTGCAGGTTACTTGACTGCCTTTGGCAGTTTCAAGTGCACGGGCATGTGTGCATAAAGAGGCTCTTCAGGAGGAGCTCCTCCCCCCAAATCCTGCCGCAATCCCGAGCTTTTCCTGTTGTGGCATCTGCGAAATCAGAGTGCAACGTGCGACGAGCGCTGCATTTATTTTGCAATTACTCTGCTCGGGCGTACCGCGATCAACCTTTCCTCTCAAACTCGAATATAATTCCGTCCAATCAACACTTTAAGTGAACTAAATGCATTCTGAGCCAAGGAAATGTTCGCCCGCCGAGCAAAGTGCCTTCTCTGCTGACCAATTAGCAGCGTCTAAAGGAGAAACCAGGGCAGAGTGAGAAAAATTGAGTACCAAGAAGTGCTGGCATTAAAGTTGGTCATCAATTTGGTATATTTAATCAACTATAAGTAGCTGTCTTTCGGGGGGATACTTGCTGGCAATATCTAAAGGCATTTAAGTTTGCTTTACTACAACTTAGTACTTGTTATTTAGTCCCCAGATAAAGTACCTTAATTTCTGTGAACTTTAGATTCATTTTCTCTCTGTGCGAAGCATAGAAAATCCAGCAGACCAGAACAGACGCTAAAATGTCAAGCGGGGGCGTAAGAAATTATAAATCAGGAGCAGGTCAGCCTTCAGGTAGGAAGGTCGCTGCGAAAGCCAGAGTCAGAGCCAGAGCCAGAGCGGCGATGGCATTGATGAATTTCGCCATGACAAGGCAGGCAATTAGCCGGGGAAAGTGGCCATAATTAGGCAACCGGGCTAGGAGTCTCCGTGACCAGGCACAAACCCGGGAGTCCGGGAGTCCGTCACGCATAGCTAATGAGCAGGTTTCCATCCGAAAAGGTGAAACAAAGTCAGCGGCAGTCAAAGGGCCAATTGCAGTCGCAAAAGCCAGAGTGCAGCATTCAGCATTCAGCATTCAGCAGCCTGCAGCCAGCAACCGGCATCCATCAGCCAGCGACACCGTCACCGTCACCATCACCGTCACCGTCATCGTCGTCGACGCCTCCAATGCAACTCATCGCTGGCAAAGTGTTCGGGGAAATTTGCATTCTTTGCCGTCTTTGACTTTCCATTTTGCCTCTTTTCATCACCTTTCTTTGGCTTTTCCCTCGAATGCAGAATGCAAACTGTGCGCCCGTAAACTACTTTTAGCCTGGCCATCTCCCGCTCCCAGCTCCCAGCTCCCATCTCATCTCCCTGCTCCCTGCTCCCTGCTCCCTGCCTTTGCTGGTAGCTGGCCACCAACTGTGTCAACCAGTCAAACTAGTTGCCGCTGCACTCGATGTTGCTGCCCCGGCAGTGGATGTTGCTGCTGCTGGTACTGGATACTCTGGGTATTGCTATTGCCACAGAACTGGCACTGGGAGAAATCCAGCTTGGTAAGGCAATACAGAATACAGACCTTGGCTTGATGGATTATTATGAAATCTGCCAAGTTAGAGGCTCACTTTTTTCCGAGTGATGTGGATGTTGCTCCTGGTGGACTGCAAATGTTGATTGCTCTCCCAGCTGCAAGAGCAACGGCCACAATTGATTGAAATAGCTCGCTGCTCGCTCCTCTTTAGAGTTTCGCGGCCCGGTTAGTCACAAAAATATTCGCTTTATTTTCGCCATTTATGCCTTGAACCCGCGGCTGCGAGTTTTCCCTGGTATTTTCCTGGCCGATTGGCCCAATGGCCAAGCGTTCTGGCCCCGGCCTGAAGGCCGCCCCACTCGCAGCTGCGGTGAATGGAAAAGATTGTGGCCAGGCTAGGCTAATTTCATGTACCTCCGGAGTCCGGAGTCCGGGTCCAATCGACACTGGTTTCGTGACGTTCACGCCCAAATTGAACGGCAACTAGTTGCTAATATCTGCGGCTTATATAAGCCGCGGCGAGCGGAAAACGGGTTTCCCAGGCCGTCGAAACTGTAGTTAATTTTCAACATTATTAATATATGAAGACATGTATTGACTGAAAAGTTTAATCAACTTTTCAGCGGCTTGTTGATTCGTTTGCGGCATCGAAAGTTTGGCCCCAAAACCGAGCTGAAGCCGCAAATGAAATGAAAATACTTTCTGCCATTCTGATTAGGAGTTTTTGTTTGGCCCGAGTTGTGAACTGAGAATTGCACGAAATGGCCGAATAAATTGTTTATTTAATGCCTGAATTTCTCTTCTCTCCTGACTTGTTGCTGCTCCTTCGGGGCTTTAAGCACGTACTGCCGAACTCCGGGGCTTTTCGCACGTACAGACAGGCAGCGAGGGGGCGCAGGGACGGATGGATGGCAGGCTGGCAAAGGACCCTGGCTGATGCATATAAAGTTTAAAATAACCGGAGCTCTTTAAATAAGAGCTCAGCTGTTGATGGCCCTTCCAAGATAAGCACTGGCGAGTATTTCTGCTAAATTGCTGGAATATAAAGCTCTTCCCTTGCCCCCTCGGCCGCTCGGCCACCGCAGACAATTTGATAGAGATTCCATCCGTTCACGAGCTCGAAAATAAACTCGGTCTCAATTTCAGTTTCAGTCCGAGCAATTGCAAACATTTTCGCATTTTCAGCCACAAAAACCCCACCGCAGAACACTGGCGGGGGGTCAGAGGGGACAGAGGGGGCACAGGGGGCCGGTTTAGGCCACAAAAGCAAATTAAAACATTTGCGAGCACAAACCAGAGCAGTTTAATGCATTATCCCAGCATTTACCACCCGCTGTCAGCTTGATAACTTAACTGGAATAGCTCTGCTGGCCCTACAATTAATCACAGTTAATTTATCAATTGTTTTGGCCCAAAGTACAGAGGTATTAGGCCGAACAATGAAGGCCAAATCGCTTGAAATTGCTGAGGCAGTGCGACAGCCCAGCGAACTTCTGCTGCTAATTGGTTCACTCGGTTAATAAATACAAAACGAGGTCGAAAAAAAGGCTCTGGAATAAATTCCATAATATCGACGGGAGAGCGAATATTTTTGCGGATTCCTCATTTTTGGTAGCAGAAAATATGTGGCCAATTCCCGTGTTGGCTTTCATTTGCATATCGAAATTAAAACAAGAACAAAAATGCTTTAATTGTTGTCGCTCAAGTTCAGCGATGCAGTTAAGTGGATAACTATGTTACCTGCAATTTATACAGGAACATCTACAAATTGCAGTAATTAGTTTGCCATAGAAACCAGAGCTTACACGAAAAAAAGTCTTAAAAAAGTCTGAAAGGTAAGGAGTGTTTGGAAATGGCAATAATAAATATTTAAATATGTTTTGTGTTCCCAGCCTGGCCACAAGGAATACCTTTTCTCTGTTAGAAGGAGTTTGTTCTCTTTAAGTGAATAATATCTCTATAAACTGTGTGTATCCACAGTCCTGGGAGCTCACTCTTCAGCTCCCTGGTTCTGCGGGATCCCCAGGCCAGACTCATTCATTCGGGGCCTCGGTGGAATGCTCGGCGCTAACTGATCGGCCAAACAAAAACAGTTTCCCGAGTGTTTGGAGCTGGAAAAACGTGTGCTACATGTGGATGGTGTGGCTGAGGGAGGATGGGGACCGAGAGATGGAGGAGCTCGCGTTGATGGGAGTTTGGCTCCAGGTTCGACGGCGTGGTTAACTGTTGTTCGAATTTGTCTGTGGTCAGTGACCCAGCCGGGGCGATGGCGATGGCGATGGCGACTGGACGGAGACCGCTTCTGAGGCGGGGCCTAGCCGGCTAAACAAACATGTTTTAAGGCAAAAAGAAACATTAAGAGAACCGGCGATCTGGTACACTTTGATAGCACAGCCATAGCCATAGCCATAGCTCTCGGGGCAGAGAGTGGCAAGAAAAGAAACACATTAACTTTGGTCACTACATGAATACGAGCGCTCGTTAGCAGCGATCCCGGGGGAGTGGTGGGTCAGGGAGCTGCAAAAGTGGCCGGGGAGCACAGCCCCTTGCGTGCCGAGTCCCATAAACTCTGGGGAAAGATCGGAGCAACGCACAGCAATGGCTGTAAACTATAATTTGAGCGTCTTGGCCGCGGATCGCAATTATCTGCTGCTGCCGACAACGAGCGGCGTCGGGGAGTGCGATCGGCGAGTTCGCAGCTTGAGTCTTTTGTTTGCAACGCTCTTCAGATCTTCAGAGCGTCGCACCATTAGAATGAATCCCCGAATTAATTCAGATATATCCCAGAATGGCTGGAAATTATTCAGTTATTTGCGTGAAGTCCCCGCTGCTTCGCGGCTCCCACAGAAATTATGCTATTATATACTTACATTTCCTCGGCGTTAAGCGATTCGCCCACCTGCCAGAAAAGAGAAAGGAAAAGGGGAAATTAATATGAAATTGCACATTAACATACGCATCAGAGGTAATCCTCAGAGGCCTTGCGGATACTTTCCACTTAAACCAAACGGAAATAATGAGAGTTCCCAGCACTCAGCGGATCTGAGTGGGAGTTCAGCTGAGCCGCATCCTGTGGGAGTGCTTGTTAAGCTTCACAAATAACTAATAAAGTATTTTTAGTACAGAAACCAGAGGTCTCTTTAGACCAAAAATAATAATAATAAATAAATATCTAGATAATATCTAGCCTCCTTGTTCGGTTCCTATTTACCTTTAATTTCGAAACTTCTTAGTAATTAAGTAAAAGTGATTTAGAGACACTTAAAAGCCACAAAAACCTTAATAGCTAGTCTGTTTTTGTTTTTAACATCGCCATTCCAAGTCGTGGAACAAACATAAGCCCCTTCGCCACAAATGTGACCTCCCATCCTGCCAGGACTTAATAAAATCGCACTCAGGCAGAGAGTAAAGTTTCATCCACGCAGATTTAACGGCGAGAAGATTAAGGCCTCCGTCGCCCAGGAGCGGCTGCAGCCTCCGCCGAGCGCTGATCGGAGGCCCTCTCCTGGCGCTGCTTATCCGGCGGATTCGTGGAGGAAGTGCAGCCTCTGCACTCACACATCCCACACATATCAAGCGCTAATTAAGCAAGACTCGCGCTCCCTGGAAACTTTGCTAAAACTAAAAGCGAGAGGGCGAGCGCCGGAGAACGGCGGCAAAATTAAATTAAGCGCTACTGTGGGAAAATGTCTTGGAGCGTAAAGCAATAAGAACATTTCCATTTCCATGCTCTCCACGTCACCCTAAAAAAGTGGTTTTCACGGGGGAAACCACACACACACACACACACAGAGAGTTCCCTAGTGGAGAAGGTAGCCAAGCGTAGAGGTTCGCCCCAAGCCCCGGGGCCAGACATGTGTCAAGGTTATACTCCTCCGACAATTAATGCGAGGCGATGGGAGGAAAACTCTCCGTTTAGCCAACTCTGCCGGACACGGACGAGCGGCTCGGAAGTGGGGAAAATCTCAATAAAGCCCGGCCGGAGTAAGTGGAAAACGATGCCGTTCCGGGACAGCCGGAATTTTTATTGCCTTAAGCCCTGGGACAGGACACACGCATGCTCGGCCAGGTGGGAGGAGAGTAAATCACATTAAGTCGGAGAATTTCCATGGCAGCTCCTCCGACCGTCGGCATAGTTTATCAATTATCAGCCTGGCTCCTGTCCCAGGATATTGCTTACAACGAGAATCGATTACACAAACAGGCCCACGCTGGGTGGCCGTAACCGAAAAAATTGAATTTATTTTCCATCAATATGCCTTCTATGCCGACCATCAACCCCTTTGGGACCGCTCCCGGAATCCGAGAAGCTTGACCGCTGGCAATGTAATTTTCCTGAAATGCGGAATACATAAGCGAACAGATCCTCAACTCGCTCGCCGTATTGTGGCTTTGCATATTTGTATTTATAAATTACCGAAGCGAAATAGCCGCCGTGATGGCGCGCAAGTGTGCGTGGGATTTCATTTTCCATTTTCCATTTTCGCTTTCATTTACAATTTCAATTCAATGCTTTATCCCCGCCCAGAAGCCACACACTCCCCGCCAGCCCCCCCTATATATAGCTCATAGTTGAAGGATCTGCCGTAAGAGTTATTTATGTTTACATTATAAATGAGCACTGCGGCTGCTGTTGTTATGTGCGAGCGGAGCTGAACCTGGAAATCATTAAATATTTCGTATTTAATTTTTCCTTTGCTGCTCTGCAAATATTTATACCCTGGCGGCAAGGAGCTTACGACCTGAGACCACTTGTTCCGGGTCCAGCAGCACCGCATTACTGCTCATTATTTTACGCCTTTAATTAATTAATTAATTAGCTGGGGAGTTGCGCCTGATTAAGCTGTGACTTCAATTGTTGGACGGGGAATATATTACTACTCAAGTTCGTTTTAATTAAAGGCCATTAAGAACAAATATATATATATATATAATAAATATATAAAATGCCAGAAAATCATATTGTTAAAGTTTCTCTCTTATTTGAGATATTATTGGGATACCAAAAACAGCACAAGATAATTTTTGACTTTATAGCCCTATAGCCGAAAACTAAGGATTTCTAATTGTTAATTATATAAAAGGTTCATTTTAATCTAATCCCTGAATGGCCCTAAAATCTAAATAAAATATAAACAATATAAAATGCCATAAAATCACCTTGTTAAAGATTCTGTCTAATACTTTTTTTATTTTATTTAAGATATTATTGGGAACGCAAGAACACCACAAGATAATTTATTCCTGACTTTATAGCCGTATCTCCCGAAATCTACGGACTTATATTTGTTAATTATATAAAAGGTTCATTTTAATCTAATTCCTTAATGGCTCTAGAATCTAAATAAAATATTAAAAATATAAAATCTCATAAAATCATGTTATTTAAGTTTCTGTCTAATACATTGTCTTATTTTAAATATTATTGGGTTAGCAAGAACTCTACTAGATATACTTTTCTTTACTTTATAGCCCTATCTCTAGTTTCTAATTATTAATTATATAAAAGGTTCATTTTAATCAAAGCCTAAATAAAATATAAACAATATAAAAGGCCATAAAGTCATCTTGTTTAAAATTCTGCCTTACTTTGTCTTATATGAGTTAATATTGGAAATTATTGATATACTATTCATCACTTTATAGCCTTATCCCTAATTTCTAGTTGTTAATCATATTAAAGTTGAATTTTTATCACAACCATGACTTGCTTTCTCTCAATGACCTTATAATCCAAATATTTAAATTTAATATTTACATATGTAATACAGAGTATTACACGGCCTTTACAGCTTCAGTTTGCTGAGTCGCTTTGGAATGTTAATTAAATTTACATTAAGTAAAGAAAACCATTAAAAACACTGGCTGCTTTGATTAACTTACTACCGCCTGACCCTTAACCGCCCCATCCTGTTCCCATTGCCCTTCCCCTTCCCTTGCCTTAACCCGAGGACCCTAGAATCCTGGCACCCTGCAACCCTGAAACCCATCTAGACGGCGCCCACGCCCACGCCCACGTGACTGTCAGTTGATCCTGCAGTTTAAGACGAACATCACGTAGCAGCCGAATACTTTGGAAAATATTTTTAGTAGGTCGGCTGGTGCCATAAAATAAAATAAAATCACATAAAATAGAACGAAATAAGAGGCGCGCGTCTGGGACGTGACATAAATTAAATTTTGTTCCATTAATAGCAAATATTATGAGCAGATAGCGCGACTGAAACTGAACGCTGGGAAACTTGGAAACTGGTAACTTTATGCCGGCTAAAAGTATTTCAATTTACAGAGCGGGTGAGGAGGAGGACGGGGCAGCGGATGGCGGGGAATTGTTGCCAAGTTAAGCCAAGTTGAATTGGCGATTGTTGTCGACTCGATTGAACGGCAGGCAGACTGCAGCTGCACCACCCAGGCATTATCCTGCCCCGCCCCCCGCCGGAAGTTTGTTAATTCCACAAAGCCAAGACTAAGTCGTTTTTTCTCCTACTATCGCTTAGGATCTGCTGGAATATATTCAACAATTTCAGCTGTGCAATTGTCCAGAGCAGAAACATTGTTTGCCATTTAATCGCACCCAAAAGCTGTGCCTGGCTTTGTGTGTTGACTCCGGCAATGTCGGCATATTGATGGGCCTCATGCATATTTCTGGCCATACGGTTCATTGATTTAGCCATGAATTTTTCAGCCAGCTGCAGGGGAAAATGATTGGAGCGGAGCGGCAGTCGGAGCCTAATTCAAATTGCTGTGCAATCGGGGAGAAAAAGCCCTGTTAAGTAGGCAACTCTTCGTCGGGCGAGAGGCTCGTAAAGGGGATAGTGCTGCACCAGCAGAACAATTGCAACACTTTCCAGGCAGTCAACCCATTCGGCTGCCTGGGTCGGGGAGGACTTAAGAGATTTGGATTCAGGCTCTAACTCCTCTTGACCGACTTGTGCTGACCAGAACACGAGAAAAAAAAGGAAACTATAGAGGGAAAGTGGCAAATGGCGCCCATTCCTCGACCGTGTTTATAGCTCTGTTCCATTTCATCAGCTCCGGCTCCGGCTCCGGCTCCGGCTACGGCTTAGAGCTCCGGCAATTCGCATTTTCCCCAGCCTCCGTTTTCCCCCCATTTTCTGACCCTCAGGCCGCATTTCCCGCCGGCTCACATTTCGCAGTCCGCGCTCATAAACATTTTAGTGGCCGGGGCACGTTTCATTTTGCGCCGAAATGCGTGTAAATTGCTTTCGCTTTGCTCTCAGCCGCTACAAATGAAACTAAAATCGCTGACCGACTGTTGAATAGTTTTGGGATTCAGCGCCGCCCCCAGCCCCAGCCCCTTTCCCCCCTAACCCCATTTGCCCCCCGCCTGCCGAGGAATAGCAAATGTTTGCATACGCCGACGTGCTGCCGAAAGGATAATGGAAATTTCTAAAAATTCTATCCCCTGACCCGCACCGAAACAATTTTGTAATCGAAAAACTTTGTTGGGCCTTCTGGCCCAAAGCAAACAATTAGTTTAAGGTCTGCCCAGCGACGGGGAAGGGGCAGCACAGCTCAACTGGCAAATGTCAGATGTTTTTATTTATATCCCTTAATCGCTGGCTTATGCCACAAGCCATTGGCTCCGGCACACACACTCGAGTGGAGTCCGTCGCATTGGAAATTGTGACAGCTCTGAAGTCACATTTTACACTAAAAAGGATGCAGGAATTTTAGAATAAAAATTAAGTGGAGTCTGGACTTGCTCTTCTGCAGAATTTCCTGTTAATAAAGGACCTCCTTAGTTTAGGAAAACGTATCTCATGTGAGTTCTTCATTTTGTTAAGTTTCTATTGATTTTAAACTGTATTAAAGCATTGTTTTATCAACTAGATTTAGTACTATAAAATGTACACTATAAAAAAAAGAAAGAATAGCACAAAGTACTAATTTTATAAGCAGTGTAAAGATGGAATGAAATACCCTTGAAATTCATTAAGATTTCCTCGGCTTCTGATACCCTCTCCTAGATTCAATTCAACCCCCATCTCGTGGAGAAATATCTCTAAAAATCGGTGATATCTACCAGAACCAGACATACCGAATAATAAAGAAATGATTGGGGATGATGGACTTATAAATAGGCCCAAAGTCAACCACTAACATTGCGCCACTTTGACCCACGCCTGGCAGCAGTTCAAGATTTCCGGTGATTACGCCACCGGAGGCGAACTAACCCCGGAATCGCCTGCTCAGCCACCCACCCCGCCGCTGCAGAAACCATTAATAATGCTTAAAATTTAAGTCCTGGCAAATTGGTTTAGCCTGAGCCGCAAAAATATATATATATTCCCACAGCCGTGTTCGAGAAGGAGGCCAACTGAGAGCCAAACAGAGTGCCGAAAATGTTTGTGTCGCAGTTAATTATGACGCTTAAGCTGGCAGCCCAAAAATTCCTGTCTGCGGGGCGCAATCAAAGACGGATCCTGCATATATATACCTATATATATATATATATGGAAGCTGTACCTGCCGAGCGTTAATAATTCAGCTCTGCCTGTCGACCTGCGGCAGAAGGCAGGCAGCAAAACTAAACTGCGCTGTCAGCAAATTTGCGTTTAGTTCGACTGCGAAAAACTTCCACATGGTTAACTAATTAAAAGTTATTAGAGCCCCCCTCACCGCCCCGCCCTGTGTGCTGGTGGCAAATTTATTGAAATTTATTTCGTTTGTGTGACACGAAATTCACATTAAAATCGACTTTTATGTGGCACATCTCCTGGCAAGGACACGGCACATCTCTGCTGGCAGCTAACGTGCCCCGACCTAGGGCCGGCCAATTACATCCACCTGATGGGCCCCAGTTCTGCCCTCCGCCTTTAATTAAACGAAATATTCGTTCTGTCCACTGGCGCAGTTATCGCTGTCCAGTGGACTTTTTTGGGCAATTTAAAATGCGAAAAGACGCACACAAAGGACCCTTCTCTGGGGTGGGTTGTCGGGTCCTAAAAGCAAATATTCATCTCACTCGGATGTTTGGGGGCCGCATCGTGTTTCACAATTTTTATTGGCATATTTACCGAAAATTAAATGGAGCGTAAAGCAATCTGCCTCAGCGCAGACCCCCTCCGCACTGCCCATTCGGGCGATTTGCACACGCGGCGTATGCGTAATTTGTGTGATACTAGGGCGAGGGCAGTAAGACGAATTACATTAATTGCTTAGGCTGGCGGAGCGAGGGTTGCTTTGAACAATAAATGGAAAATCTGCAAGGGCCTCCCTCCGGAACGCATTCAATTGTAAATTTTTACTCCCAGCCTTTGTTGACTTTCGCAGCAGCAGCTCGCCCACTCTTCATATTCCTTGATAATTGCTTCCATTCTCTGGCAGAGCTGTGCAATCTTTTTTTGCTATTTGCAATCAATTTGATTCTCCTGGGACTTGACCAGAAATTAATTAAAATGCAAATTAATTTGCAATTATGAGAAAATCCCTTGTAGGGAACTGCTGCTCATAGATACTTGGTGGCGGCAACTCAGCATGAAATTAAATCGATATGCAAATAAGCCCGTGCCCTCGGACAAGCTGAAAAAATGGGGAAGCGGGAAGAGTAAATAATTCAAAATAAATATTTGGCCCTGAATTAATTGCAATTTTACACTGTTTGCCCTACTATCAGGAAGCTATCTGATGGAAGGGCGACTTTTTTAAGCCAATAGATGGACAGATGGCGGGGCCATGGCTTTTTTATTGTTGTGGATTTAGAGTTCGCATCTCTGCCACGGAAGCAATGACTAATAAACTTATTTAAGAACTTTCAAATTAGTTTTTAGCCACTTAAGTTATACCAACTCCATTATTTATGCCCACCTCAACCGCATTCACACAACACTATTCTTTCGGCATTCCCATTGACCTGTCGCCACCTTTCCAGATAAACACCCATCGATAACCGCAGTCGTGCGTGCCATTCAATAACACACGCAAATCAACAGATGGAGAGACCCACTCGGTGGAGGCCAATAATCGCATTATCCGCTAGGCAAATCCACTTACATCGGAATCAATCAGCCCCATTACCGTCTGGCTATTCGAATAGTTGCCATGACCACAGCGACAATGGGAGGAAGCACCCAACAATCGCAGGGCGAAAGAAAATGGCCAATCGGGGAAAATCCGTGTAAGCAAAGTGCATGACTCCGGAGGCATATGAGTATTTATAGGGTACATTTATTTTATATAAGGAGTTTCCAACACTCTAAAACAGGAGTGCCTAGTGTTGGTGAATTTTTAAAATGGAATTTGCTTAGAAATTAATAAAAAAATAAAGAAACTGGTGGGAATGGGGGAACAATCACAGAGCGAAAGAAAATGGCTAAACTCTAGAGTCATATGAATGATAACCCAATATTTGTAGGTTACATTAAATATATGTAATGTAGTTTCCAACACTATAGAACAGAATGGCCTAGGGTTGGTGAATTTTTAAAATGGAAATAGCTTAGAAATTAATATAAAAAAATAAAGAAAAGATAGGGAAGGAGAAAGATGCCTGTTAATTTCTCCTAAAATGATATATTATGCTATGCCTTACGGTATGCAGCACCTATTTCTAGTAACTGAGGTATCGCATGTTCGACTCTACTCAGTTTCTTCTGGTTACTTGGAGTCGGGGCATATGTTAAATCAGTCGGCGATAGCATCGAGTGCCAAGAGGGAAGTTGAAAAGTGGCAAAGTGGGCGGATCGGGGGAGCTGAAATCAAAGGTTAATCACCCCTGCGGGGCACGCAACACAAACCCCGTCGCATTAGCTCCACTCGGGTGTGTGTATGCGTGTGTGTGGTCGTGTGTGTGAATGGGATTCGATGCGAGACTTGGCCCGAAGTTGGAGTTAAGGACACGACTTGGGCCAGCCAGGGGTTAGCCCGGCAGCCCTTCTCCTGCCAATGCCTTTTCCCCCCCGAAAGAAGGCGCAAGCTTTTTGCAAAATGGCGCACTCCCATATGCAACTGTGTGTACATATGCTGGTGTGCGAGTCTGCGAGTGTGTGTGTACTGCCACTTGAAGTTCTCGATTTGACTCGAACTGAACTTTTGCGTGTTTCAATACCATAAATACTGCATGCCTGTCTGCCCCTGAGAAAAACACTGGCGGAAGGAGTCGCACATGTGCGGCAGACAGACACACATAGAAAAAAACATCAGCCATAATTGTCATCAATTTTAATTTATTTTTAGCTCTAGACTGGCTCTTGGTGTATACTTTTAACATGGTGATTGATGCTTAGATCAATTTCTGTTGATATTGTTATAAAAATTGGCAAACAGGCTTTTGGTGTTATTTCCATTCGAGAGAAGAAATTTTAATGAACGTATTCAGCCAACATGTTAGGATTTTATGACAATATGTGTAAAAAGATGGAAGCCTTGTTCATATGAATTATTTAAGGGTGTCTTTGAATGCAATTCACATATATCTAAAGCCATAAACAGACCATTTTTGGCACCCTCAGGAAACCACTAAAAAGTAGTCTCGAAAGCCCAAACAATAATGTTTAGATTTTCTCTCTGCATTTTTTTTTGCCTGAAATACTCGACAAAGTTTTACCCAAAAAGCATAAACAATATCTACCTGTATTATGGCCAAACTTTTCTTTGCAACTTTACCCCAGAGAATGTGTCCCCTCCCCGAACACGGAACGCGGAAATTTATCACTCAGAATCGCCTCGGATTGAATGTTAAATGTCGCTTAAATTTTATGGCATATCAATTAATGTTGTAGTAATTGTAAATTTTAATCATGGAGAGTGGACCCCGCATAGCTGATGAGCTCCATTGGTCCCTCGACTTGACAAATGATGGACGGATGAATCAGGCCCACCCCCCGGGCAGGACTTCCTCCCCTTTCAGAGAGCCCCTTTTAGCACACAATCGAAATCCATACGAAATGAGCTGCGCGCTGCTCCTTGTTAGCTCCTTCGGTTGATTATTTTTTCATTAGCGCCGCCTCGGGGCAAGCAACCCCCAGGGGGTGGTGATGGCCGCTGGGGAGGGGGAACCTTCCGTGCGCCACACGAAAGAAATGTCACAGTCCATTCTTATTTATTGGAATAATTTCCGGAGTGTTTCTGTCACTCATTTTCTCAGGCGGCGCGGGGTGTGGATCGTAGAATGAATCATTGGATTTACAAAGAGCTTTGCATAAACAAACAAATAGAAAAAAGACGGGAATAAAATAAAGAAAACGCTGGCAAGCACGCCATGTTGGGGTGCGGACCCAAAGCCCTCAAAAGTGGAAAATTTATATATTTTAGAAACATAAATAAAGCTGGCCAAATGCAGGGGGCTAAATGTCAAACATTCGTTTGTCCTCCGCCAGCCCTCGGCGGCCTTTGATGCAGTTCGTCGAGGCGTTGAATGCCACCCTCGCTTTGAGGCCCCCTTTTAGCTCTCTCTCTCTTTTTTTCCCTATTTCCCTTTTTTCCCCGATTTCCCTTTTCCCTATTTAACTCCCCCTTTGACCGCCGCCCCTTAGGATTTTGTAATAGAGTTTAATGCAACTTTTGCGGCAGCCTGGCTCGCTAGCTGGCTGGCTGGCTGGCTGGCAAAAGCCCTTTTCCACAGACACACAAAAACGGCGGAGAGTGAGAGTGAGGAAAGCAGGAGCAGGAGCAGGACCTCGGGCCCAGAGAGAACTTCCCTTAAACGCAATGCATAGAAAATGCTATGAGCCGACAGCGGCCACAACAAGGAACAAGAACAACAGCCGGCATTTTGCCGAAAAAAGGACTTGCTCATGCCGAATTTATTGATTTTTGCTGCCGCCGCATCCTCAATGAACGCACACACACGCACACATCAGGATATATCTATGTATGTGATGAGTATATGTATGTATATGTATCCTCCCCATTTTTCGGCGAGGCGATCGAGCAACCACCAAAAACGCCGAATGCGTGGGGTGGTTTCCTTTTTCGTTAGTTTTTCACAGCAACAACGAGGCAACAACAGCAACAACAACAATGGAAATGCAATCAGCAACAAAAACAACAATAGCAAGGGCGCAAGGACATCATGTCCGACAGCTGTTCTCCACTTTCGAGCACACAATAAGGACGATGAGCCGGCGGTGCGACGCCAACGCGGCTGCTGGTGATGATTCTCCTTATGATATGCAAATATTTGCCCGAGCGCCATAAACGCAGTGTTTTCTTGCAGTGTAAAAGAAATAACAACAGACGGAGAGACAGGCGGAAAGGAAGGAAGCAATTGCCAACAGGACCTAGGGAAAGAGACACACAGAGACAGAGAAAGAGAGAGAGAGAAAGGAAAGCGAGAAAGAGGCAAGTGACGCATTAATGCCCTCGCATATTGTCGGCAATTGTTTCGAGACTATTTTTGCCCTAGAATAGTCGAATACAGAACTTCCTTTAATAAGGATCGAATTATAGCAAAAGAAATACTTAATAAGGAAGGTTTTATGGCATAAATAAATAAGATATATGCATTAAAATAATTATAATAATAAGAAAACAATTCCATGATCATTAAACCATTCCAAGTGGAAGGCAAAAAGTGGGAGATACCATAATAATAATTAAATACTTCATACGGCTAGTAAATATATTATAAAGAGTTCTCTATTCCTCTTCTGAAACTAGTAAAAACACATCCATTTAAAAACCACATAATAGCTACAAGGTTAACCCAAGAAATCCCTTCGCCAGCCCAGTTCCGGACATTCGATTTCCATCCCATTTTGGTGACATCAGCCACGGAGAGTTAGGCTTACTTTCGGGCCCATAAATATCCCTTCGCTGCCCGGCTCCGCCCCGGTTTGGGCCAAGATGCGTGACCAAAAGTTAATGCCGGATCGGACAGGGTAGAGACAACAATAACAGCAACGGTCTGGCGATGGGCTACAAGTGTTTGGGTAGCCGGCCCCGGCTGGGACTCTGCTCTAGACAAATGCAAACCCATTACGGAAGATGATGATAGCCGGAGAGGGATCCGGGCTCAACGGAGTGAGGACTGGAGATTGGTCCTGGCATTGCGCTGAGAGTCTTGAGGCAGAGCTTGATATGCAAAGGAAGCTCGACAAATAACGAGAACAGCCCGGGGAGAGGCGACAGAGCGCAGCGGGGAAAGCCGTCGAAGCACACATGAATGGGCATGCAGGGGAATATCGGCAAAGAGCCGAGAGAAATCGGAGAAAAAACTCTGCCATGGCCAAGTAGGGATATGGCATGCTTCACTCACTCAGCCAGGAGCCAGGAGGCAGGCAAGAGCCCGGTAAGAACCAGGTAACTGGTTACTGGTAACTGCCAACTGCCTGCCACGCCCCGCTGCACGTTGAGCACACCTGCATGAGTCATGCTGCCCGCAGTCGTCGCATTTTGGATTTCTGTTTATGTTGCCCGAGAGTTTATTACGGCAAACAGCAGCAAGGACAACACACACACATAGACGAGCCACCCTCTGGATGCACAGAGGAAAAATATGGAGCCCACGAAATGGTATCTTTAACAGATCCAAATGGGGGTTTTTTGTCTGCTTTTTTGGAGAGGTATTTGAGAGATATTTCGACCTTTTTCATAGTGCAAAGTATTAAAAATGATTATGATATGGTCCTTTTTCCCGTGTGGCTCTCCTTGCCTTTGAGACCCGAACCGAGTCCTGCTGGCAGCCTGCCGTCTGCTGCCTTTGCCTCTGGCAACGGCATTTATGGCGTAAACTTGTTTAATATAATGAACACTGCGGAGCAAAGTCAGCCGGCACGTGAGGTGAGTCAGCCTGCAACGGGGAATCCTGCCTAGAGGAACGCTAGGCTAGGGAGGCACCGGAGTGACGGTGGCGGTGGCGGTGGCGCGTGGAAAACCCACCCTTAGGGGCTGCCAGATGCAGTGGAAATCAACCACCGGCGGTGGTGCTTTGGACCTGCAACCACCTTGCCGCAAATGCGATGAACAAACACAATTTCTGTCGCTCGACTGATGCTGAGGCGGGATGCTCTTTAAAGGCAGCCTCGTAAATAAAATGCAGCAGCCGTTCGATTGCATTACCCAGACTGGCCAGAGAGTGGAAGTTGCTCCTGTGTCAGCTCATTAGTCCTGGCCAGAGGAAACCCCAAAATGGCGGGCGAGCTCTCTGCGAGCTGCTCTGATTGGAATCGACCACAAAACGAGTTGTGTCATGTAAATGTGTCTCTGGAAATCAGAGTTCCTCCTCGGCCTCCCTGCCTGTCTGCTTTGCTGCGTCTCCGTCTCTGTCTGGGCATGTCTCGTCCTTGTGGCGCCGCCTGCCAGGGTCTTCTTTATTGGCCAGTTGGGGGAACGAGTCCTTATGCGCTCGCCTGCAATGAACTCTTTTCCAATTCCAATTCCGTCCTTTCTCTGTGTTTAACATGGCAAATTGTTTGCGAACGAGGCAAGCATAATTGCCCAAAGCGGACATTTGAATAGGAAACATAACTGACACGAGTCTGGGTTCCGGTCGCAAGGACTTAATGAATTCTGAGCGGCGTAAGAGCTCCTGCTGCCCCAGTTCCCCCCTTAGATCGGAGTGGCAAGTGGTTCCTTAACCGCACCTAAGACAACTTTATGATTCCCATCAAGCGGATAACCATCAACTGAAATACTTACGACCCGAGGACCGACTGCGCGAATTGCAATCCATTGTGCCATTCCACCCCTTGCTCATAATTGTTAGCAGCAATAAATTTCAGATAAAGATAAAGGACTAACGCAAACCGACAGAGTTTCTAACTCCGAGACACAGACACGTACGGACGTGTATCCAAGCGAAAAAGCGAGTGTTTGCCACAAGCTCACCCAGATACACTGAAAGGAAAGTGATAGGGAATATATATAAGAAAGGAATAAGCTTAAATCATTTAATAGAAAAATATGTGATAAGCTCATAATAATTATCTATATATGCAAAAGTTAGTTCATGTTCCACAGAATACAAACTTGGGAATTATAAGGAAAAACAATAGAAGCCTTTTCCTCAGTGATGCTGATAGCAGTTATAGAGGCAGACACACACACTCAGTGAGTTAAATGCGGGATTCAAATATGAAATGGAGAGATATCCCGGGACGAGGCCCAAATAAATTGAATGAAAAGTTTTATCTGGCAACGAGTTAAGCTCGTAGCTAATCGCATCGAGGGCGATAAACAGGCGAGCGCGGTGGCAACTCTGGCTCCAGCTCGAGCTCTGCGAGGCGCAGCGTAAATTCAATTTGCTCAAATTGAAAATGTGGTGCGAACTTCCACTTCCGTATTGATAGGATGCCGCAGACTGCCGCACACAGACACACAGCCACACTTGCCGGCTGCCAGTGTGGCCAACTGCGTGTGGAGGGCACGTTCACTGATGGCTTAACAACTTATTTATGCTTAGCTATAGCATCCATTGCCCTCCCCCTTTTTCGCACCAGGACACAGCCCCATCGCCCCATCGTCATGGCGACTGGTTCTTGTTGCTTCGCTTGCTCGCGCTCCCTGTTTGCTTGTCGCGGCTTTCCATTTGTTTTCGGGGATGGCCCCCAGCATCACTCCCCCTTAACGCGCTCCGACATGACTCTTCCGCCCCCCGAGAGTCTGCTCCTCAGCCTTTGTCTCTCTCTCGAATAAGGGCTGGCAATTTCATTTAAATTTAATTCCACTTTCTGGCACGTTGTCAACGCTGTCAGTTTATTCAAATTCCCGTGTACTGTCACGCACGTACATGCGAGCGAGCGGTGTATCGTCACCTCTGTGGGTGTGCGAGTGTGCATATGAGTCAAGGACCTGCTATAATCTAAATAATCAAAATAAATTGCAATATGAAACTATTTCCTCCGATGGATAAAAGACAGGAATATAAAACTTCCGCCTACGCAATAACAGACACCTTTGGCGCGCTCAAGGATGTGCATTCCTCTCGATGCCAAACGCCATTTGATAGTCCTGCGAGGGGATTGTATTCTGGTTACACAGAGGGAACACTGTGGGTAGAGAGTCGTTATCATTATGATAATGCTGCTGTGTGACAGCAGAGATGGACATCGATACCCAGCCAACATCCTGCATACATTCGGGGAGCCAGTCCCAACTAATGACAGGAGCCCGCATAATTGCGTGACGCTGCCGGGAAAAAGTCTAACAAATATGGGTCAACTGGCGGACAAGAAGATATATTCCGAGTCGCATACAGCTTCCTTGGCAGCAGCGGGCTTCTGGAGGTTCCTCCTTGGAACGAGGGGGAGTTGGCCAGGACTGACAAATTGTATGCAATTTATATATACAAGCGTGACTGACATGCAAATTGTGATAAATTAGAGGGAAAACACTGGCCCGGCGACGGGGCTGGTGGTGGCTCCAGCCCTTTTATTTTTTGGGCCCACCCCCGCCTGAGCCAACTATGATAAGCAAACTTGCCTGACATCGAGCGGGGTCGCTGGCGATGAAGCAAACTTGACTGATTTTGCTGCTGCTGCTGCTGCTGCTGCTGCTGCTGCTGCTGCTGCTGCTGCTGCTTTGGCTTTCACTCGTCCGGCAACTTGATAAAGTTGTTACTGGACGGGGTAGTCAGTCGGTCAGCTTAATTAAGCCAATGAATTACATGCACAGCCCCAGCCGCCTCCTACTTATGCATTCATTTTGAACTCTAATGAAGCGTAATTGATGCAGTTTCTGCATTATAAACATGTGATAGTCCCTGATGAGACCGATGCATCGCTTTAATCAAATAAAATGCGGCGACGGCCTTTGATTTGGTCTTTGTCAATTACGCAATCAGTTGCCCCGGGTCGGTATCAAGTGCGAAAAGTATACATAAATCCCTCCCAAGGTGATCAACCCATACCAGCCACAGGCTGCTTATTTAAATGGACATTCTATTTCCAGGATATCCTAAATATGAACTTAATAAACTTATAGGAATTATCACTTGATATTAAATAACACAATCAAATCCATCAATATCAAATTCAGTTAATATCTCCAGCTTAAACGAAACACTCTCAGGATTGTTCGGCATATTAATGAAAGATGGAAGGAATTATTTATGTTCGACGATTGGCCATATCATTGCGGTTGCAATCCAATCGAATTTGCATTTACTACAAATAATTAAGCATTATTGTTAGTCACGACAGCCGTTTAATCTTATCAATTTGTGGCACAAAAGCTTTTAGTTTAAATTAGCTATTAGTTATAGATGTCTATCTCAATTGTTGACAGCCACTTAAATGCTGTTTAGAATTAATCCCTGGAGATTATTGTGTCATTGCTGTTAGTATAATTCCCTTATTCGCGAGTTAATTCCCTTAATAATCGATCTTAGACATATGTTTACTGCTTAAATTGATGTCCAAATTCAAAAGCTCTTAGTTTAAATTAGTTATTAGTTATAGATGTCTATTATCCTCTCAATTGTTGACAGCTACTTAAATGCTGTTTAGAATTAATCCCAGGAGATTATTTTGCCATTGTTATTGGCACGAGTTAATTCCCTTAATAATCGATCTTGGCTTAAATGAATATTAATAATAAGATTGTGAAGGCTGTCAATGCAATTTTGTTATTGGCGATTGCATTATTTCCATAGCTTCTATTCTTTAGGCAACTACTTCATCCGCAAACTAGACTACGTCCAATTAAAAACGAGTATCTGTTCTCCATTGTTTCCCCAATGGAGATTGCAGACTCATTCACTTAAGTTGACAGCTGGAGTAGCTCGCAGGCTGGATGAGCCCCGCCCCATTGGGCAATACACCGAGTCCCCTCCCCCTGGAATTGATAAGTCTAATTAATGCAATTGAAACAAATTCCAGCATGCAAATGAATGGGCACACATCGTGTGCTCCGGCTCCGGCTACGGCTTAGGGGCCTCGGATGGATGCTTGGACATGGCTCATTAGCCAAAGTGCCATAAACTTTGGCTCGTCTAATTGAATTAGCTCTAATGAGGCCCCACTTCCCCGCCGAATCTGTGACTCACCCACTTCCAGCGAGGTGTGAATTCCCCAACTGGAAGCAAGGATACTACACGCACTACCTCCCTTCCCGGCTGCTTGGCTTGCCAGTTAATTTGGCAAAAACTAAAGCATCGATCCTGCTTGGCATCCTTGGCGCACAGGGCTGTCAATCAATCAGTTTAGGCAGTCAGCCGTGGACAGGGTTGCCACCGCACCGCACACACACACCCACACACACCCACACACGCACGTTGTTATGGTTTAGTTCGCCGGCAGCCAAACCGATTTGGAAATTCATTGAGCTTGGCTCACTTAAATTCCTCGGTTGCCTCCTAATTGATACAGAAATGTGGTAAGTTCTGCTTTTTTGGCTCTATACATGGCAAAGGAAAGCCTTTCGTGGAACAAAAAATATATGCATTTTATTTTGTGAAATTGAGGTATGATTTGATTGGTCTTTTGGCCTGGGGCACTTGAATAAATATGACCTAGGATTACGAATACTTGCTGAGCGGTTTTAAATACATTTTTCATGGCAAAATAATTGCCCTAAATATTTAAGCATGTGAAAGAATTTCCTGTTATTGATGCTGGGCTTCAGAGATAGATAGCTTTCGGCAGCGCAGTAAATATTTAAAAGGTATCTGCTGCCCTCGCAGCATTCATATTTCATTCTGTTTATTGGGCTTTTCTCCCATCCACCTGTTGGCTTTCCAGTTGAACAAATCAGAAATACAATTATCAACAAGCCCAAATCAATATCTAATATTTCGGCGGAGGAGCCGGAGCCGATGCTGGGAATGCCATCAATCATGCGATAGACGCCGCATGACATAACCGCTCCAGCTGCGTCTGGGTTCCCTCTGTATCTGGATTTGTATCTGGGCAGCGCGGCTGTATCTGTATCTGTGGGCTGACGCTGTAGCTGCCGCTGGAAACTACCTCGACGTGTGTGTATATGCATCAATTAAGCTTTTATTCTAACATAACAATTTTGAATGTGGCCGAAACCAGTTTGAGTGCGGCCAAGAGGGCCCGAGCCTACGCAGAAGTATCTTTCGGATAGCTGTGAACGGCTGGCCGGCCAACGGGGGCCAAAACAAATAAACGAACAAGATTCCAGGGCTGTGAACTCCAATTGGACTGGCCAACTGTCTGCGTCATCAGAAACGAACTCCTTGCCATGCAAATCCTACTTCAATGAGTTTTAGCAGCTGTTAAAACACTTCGAAATGAATTTCCGTCCAATATACGATTTCTACAATAAATTCCACAATAGACTGTTGATGTTTTCATGTTCAGACCCCACCGGCCACAAATCAGCCACATTAACTGGCACGAGACACATTCAAATGTTAATTAATCAACAGGCAAAACGAGTTTCCTTTTGCCGGCTTCGAGCCCGGCGATTGACTGAGGTTAGTTCGCCGCCGAATGAGTTGACAATTCGCGGTGGAGAAGCCAGAAAAAAACCTCCTTTTCCCTGGACTCCTTTGGCGGAATCCAAGCTGATCTCCAGCGGTTGCAAGAACCAAAAAAAATACGGGGAGAAACAGGTTGCGGCTACCGGAGAGAAGAAGAAAAAGAGGCGTTCTGGCCAGGATGATGGCCCAGAGCTGAGCTGGAATGGTCTTGGCCTGGCCGGGACAGCTGCAAAAGCAAGCCAAGAGAGCCGGGCGCTAACAAACTCATTTCAAGCACAGGAAACAAATGTTTAAGGTTTTCACACCGATTCCTTTGGCCCTTCCTTTAAAATAATTGTTATAATAAAACAGGTTTTAATAATAAATACTTTACTATAAATTAAAACGCAAGCAAGTGGCAATAAAGAAACTTTTAGTGTAAGTCTTGGGTGTCATAAAATATAAAATGTAGCAAAACAATAGCCAAATGATGGGAATACCTCATTGTTAGTGATCGTAAAGATTTACAAAGTGATCTAAGTTTTGTTTCTGTGCATTGGCCGCAAGAAGAAGAACGGAAAAAGGTTGGTAACACGCCGAGCCACCGAGAAAGAGGGCTGAGGAAGAGAGTGCGAGAGCGAGCAGGAGGAGCAGTAGCAGAAAACCAGTCTTACAACAATTTTTCAGCTACTTGCCACTGGTGGTGGCAGGCTCGAAATGGACTTGACTCTTCCAATTGCAGCGAAGACACACCGCATTCCAGCTAGAAAATCATAAAACATAAATGTGCCATAAATGTATCTGCGTATCTTCGTAGCTGCGCACCTCCTGGCGCCGAGACAAAGAGCGCGTTAATGGCCTCGAAAAATATCTTAATAAATTGGCAATCCGACAAAATCGTCGAGTGAATAATGTATCCAGCAGATAAGTTTGTCTCCCGGCCTGCTGAAATATTTATGCGGCAGACAAAGGGCTCCAAGTCGTACACACACAAACACACAAAGGCCAGAGTCAAACTCTGTGCGAATGCAGGAAAAACAAAGCACTTGCAGCGCCCTGCTCGCAGATACAGATACATTTGTATCTCGTGCAGGCGTTTGATTCCGAATTCGGTTATGTTTTGGCCCCGGCTCCCTTCGCTCTCTCTTTCAGCGTCTCCTCTCTTTGCGCCCCACGTTTTAATGTGACTTTTATTGTGCTTCCTCCTTTTGTTGTCTCATTTGGTATTCAGTTTTATGTTTGTTTAGCGCTTCGCGTTGTATCTTTTTGTGGCGACTCTGAACTTTAACAGTTGCACTGCCTGTGAATGGGCGGCTGTAGCTTCAGCTTTGGCCTCTGCTTGGGCTTGGGCTTCACTGGCCAACTGTTTTGTTTTGGGCCAGATGCTAATTGGAGCTGGCTGGCCAAGAAAGAGGCCCACACAGACACTTTGGGCCTAGGCAATTTAATCGGAACTTTATTTTATTGCTGAAGCCGTAGAGTTGAAACTCTGGGAGGAATTAAGGGCACCCTAAGTCCTACACAGCTAGTACAGCTAGAATAACAAAGAAAACCCACTCTTGATTAGCTTAAATATAAATATATATAATATATTTAAATTAACAACACCTCTATTATAAGAATTTTAGATATTATAACTCCTTTAAATATTTAATACATTAAAGAACGGAACAAACCCCATCAAGAGTACTAAAAAGAATTCCCAAAGAAGGTTCTCTCTATAATCTAGTATTCCCCAAACCCAAAATATCTCCTAGACCATGTCCAAGACACCTGTAACAATAAATATTTGCGATAGGATAAAAGCATCGCTCTATCATCTGAGTATCCTGCCATAACGACACCTGTCGTATGTCGTACATCAGGTGTCATCTGTCGCCCAATCCCCATTAGAATGCAACCGCATGGGGCCCGCAAGGATAAACATATATAGGGATATATAATAGTCCTGGCCGTGACGGCGTGAACTTACAGGCCTTTGTTTCGCCGTGTTTTTGCGTTACCACGCGTTGCTGGCCAATAATCCGCTTTAGCTGCACGGCTGCATTGTTAAATATTTATAATATGGATTTAAACTCGCACATCCGTGTGTTTTCCTCTTGCACCTTGTATTTGTATTATTAGCACAAAATTTATATATACGCTCGTGTATTATAATCACTTGCCAACTTATGGCCACTGTTGCACTATGAACTGAATTATTCGGATTTCGGTTAATCGGTAGGCGGGAAACTCCAAGTTGACTGTGAATTTTCGCGGAAAAGCCAACGCACTTTTCGGAAAAAGAGACGGAGACACGGCAAAAGACCGCCGCGCGAAAAAAAGGAAGAGAGCGAAGCGATGGCGAAAAAAAACCGGTAATTTCGACCGTCGATGTTGTTACTCTAACTTTACAATTGTGTTTGCTTTTGCCGCTATAATTTTGGTTTTGCTTTTGGCTTTGCCTTTGATTTTGCCTTTGCTTTTGACTTTGCAGAGACGCGCACGCGTAGCCCCGAGCGGAGAATAGTCGTATTTCGTGGCCAGGCGCTCAAACGCGTCCAATCGGTCTGGAGTCACGGCGTCAACTGGGCAAACCTGAAACTGAAAGCCGCGTCTGAAGCTGAATGGGAACCGAACCCAGCCGAGCCGATTCACAGTGGCGCTGTTTGAATTTTTTCCATGCAAAAATCATAACTTCTTTTTAAGTTAAAATATTTTCTTCAATTTTATAATCATATATCATATAATCATATATTCTTCATAATTAATAATCAATAATAATAATAATAATAATAATCATAATTAATAATAAAATAATTAATTAAACCTATTAAGAAAAATGTTTATAAAAACAATAGTTAATTTAACAATAATATTGAACTATTCAAAGAAAAACCAAACCTAAAATTAAGTATATTTATTCTAAATATCGGAGACTAGCATGAGTTTCATTAATTTTACCACCTCTCCTATTCTATCTGCCCCACTGTGCGATGGTGGTGGTTGTGCATTTTCGTGGATGTTTCCGTGTTCGGAGGGGGGTTGCTGGCATCATGTTGCCGCAACACTAAATGTTGCTGTCGTAAGACAGGATTGCCAGCCACATTGTTGCTGAACAGTGTTCATTCATTCATTTTCTTTAATATCTTCGCAACATAATTTCGTTTATTCAATGTAAAATTACACAAACATTAAAAATACTAATATAATAAATAAATCCAAAATTGCTTATTGATATATGGTAAATAAATGTACAGTAAAAATAATTTAGCAAACTAATATATGGCAATTAATAAATTATTTAGCAAAGAGTTTTATATTTTCGTATTTTCTATTAGCAATGTCTAAAGGGTTTTAATACAAATTTATTCCTAGGTTTTTTTTTAACATATTAGTATCAGCCTGTGTCCTTCCTTCTAACCTAAGTATAAAATCTGTATTCACACTAATAGTTATCTCAAGAGAGACCGATAGCCCACATAATCAATAACAATTTATTTAAAACCATCAAGCTTTTGTCAAATTGTCAAGTCACCAAGGTCCTGCCAGCGCCGGATGCAATTATAGAGATTAATGTTAGTTATTGGAGTCAAGAGTTGTTAACTCAATAGATTCAATTACGAGCACATTACTTGGCACAATGAATCGACTTAGGCCCGGCACAACACAAGAGTACTCCAGATACTCTCGGGTTTCTCGCTTGAGAATCTCTTCGATTAGATTTCCATTTATCAAATTATGCAAAATATTTAATGCAATTTGGTTGCCAGGGTCCAGTTCGGTCCGGTCGGAGCAGGCAACATATGGTGCGAGTAGCAGCCAGGAACCAGGAACCGAACATGCTCTTGGCCCACAAGGACAACAGCCGGTGGTAATGGGTATGTGTGGGGGTGTGGGCTTGTGGGCAGGAATTTATAGGTTAGTCTATGGAAAGGTGTTGGCCAAGACAACGGAATTTGGCCAGCATCTCGCATTTGGCCCGAAACTGGCCGAAGTTGGCCCGATCTGAGCGAAGGGAAGCGGCTTGCTTGCATGTAATTGACATTGGCCCCTTGCGTTTGATTAATTGCATTTGGTTGAGGGCCCTTCCAAGCCATTGGCTCGGAATGCTCTGAATTTCGCCCATTGATCTGTGCCCCCTCCCTCGTATCCGTATGTCCGTATAGCTATGTACGTGTATCTGCATCCGCATCCGTAATCTGTTACGGTTTCAATTTGTATCTGTGTGCTTTTGCGGGGCAATAAATTCGACATGTTCGACATGCTCTCCAATTACTCGGCGCTGGCATTAAACAAATGCAATTCACTTGACACACGTCGGAGGCCGGCAGCGCTTTTCGGAGATCGGAGTTCGGCGTCCGTAGCCAGGAGTCGGTTGAGCAGGTTGAGTTGAAGGAACCCATCCTGCAGGCTCCAGCGAACCAAGAAACTAGCCAAGCGGAGGAGCTTTCACTGGGAAAAATTCCACCTTTAGGGGTGAATAATGACCCCATTTGTACAATTTCTATATGCTATCTATAGGAGATATTTTCAATGTTACCTTAAACTACATTTCTAAATTAAAATAGGTCAATTAAAACAAAGAGGCTCTTTAATAATAGAGTGTATATATAGAGTCTTTAATAAAGAACCAAAAGAGAGCAACAAACTGCAGTTATTGATGAGGTTTTTAACCCTTTTTACTACTAATTTAATGTGACAAAATTTCAAAAGAAATAGGTATACAAATTGCTGCATATATTTCTCTCTCTGCACAAAGGAGACACTTGTCCCTGCGCTTGGTTTATGCAAGTGCCGCCTGCGAGCGATATAAAAAAGCCCGGAAACGGGGCAGCGGAAGGGGTTGGGAGGGTGCGATTCTACCACTTCAATGAACCTCAATGGCCGCCGGGAGGTAGTGGGCGCCGGGTGGTGGGTGCCCGAGAAACATAACTCAACAATGCAAAGGACGAGAGCGAGCAAAAAGCGCAAGTCAAGGAGGAGCCACAGGCTGCATCTTCAGAGGAGCAATTTGAGCGTTCCTCCGCTCGACAAACGCTGCCCATGCATAGTTTATGATCCTCCAGCACCAGCACCAGTCCCTGCTCCTGCTCCTGCTCCGGCTGCAGCTTCTCAAACTCATATCTATGCATTTTGCTGAATTAAACCAACTGCACAGAATGTCGCAGATAATTCAATGCACCTACACAGTGCCCCGTTTTATGGCCCTCCGTCGCCCTCTCCGCCCTCCATTGAAAAGTGCCACGAGGGTAATTTAAAAATCCATTTGTGTTTTGAGATTTCGCTGGCAGAGCCACGGAGATTCGAGCTGGCCAACAATTGTGGTGAGCAGAGAGTAAAAAAAAAGACAGGAAAATACGAAGCGAGTAAAAAAATGAAGCGAGAGGTGGGAAGCTGGGAAATTGGCGAGGGCGGAAAATGGAAAATGCGAACGTCGAACGGCTGACTAGATGACTGCCCGAGACTTGACTGCGTGACACAATTTCAATTTGCATTGACAGCATGAATTATAGCAAATAATCCCCGGGGGCAAATGCGATTTTAGTGAAGCCAACAGCCGGGAGCTCCGGTTTCCCAGACTCCCGGACTCTCGGACTCCCGGACCCGGGTCAAGCGGTTCCGGGAGCGACCCAGCGGATCCGGACCAAAGTCCAGCTGTTATTGATATGGAAATGATGCGCAGCAAACCGAAAATAGAACTGCCAGCGGAAAGTTGCCAAGGGAAAACAAGCAAAGTTGCAAAAATAAAGCAAAGTAGGCGGCGACGGCGAAATGAAATAAAATAAAACAGCGACAATAAAAGCGAATAAAATTTGAATTTTATGCAGCGGCAGGAGCAGTTAATTTTTTCGTTCAGCGGAATATCTAAACGAGCGCTGAGAACCCTTGGAGGGGGAACAGGGGTGGCTAATGAGGAATGGCCGGGAAGTGCTGAAAAAGTTAAGTATAGGCATTGAAATTTAAATGTCACAAGGCATTTGTTCAAAGGAATTTGCAGGAGACTCGACTCAGCTCCCCACACATTTTAATACAAAGGAAATGGAATCGAATTCGAGAAATTCAATTGAAATTGAACCTAAATTGGGCTACTTGTTTGCCATAAACACAGCCATATTCAAAGACATTCTGAGTTTTTGGCTGCAGCACAAATGTATGCTACGAATTTCGTTGATGAAACTCAAGCATCACATCGCTCTGGATAGTCACTTAAATTGCAGCTTTAAGAAGGCTTTTGCTAAGCATTTTATGTCTTTATTTGTTGGATAAGAGAGCCACAGAAATTTCATTGAAAATATGCAAGAATTATCCCAAAAATCTCCTTTGTGAGTAGCGGAATAATAAACTCATTGGCAACATATTTATATATTCATCTACGAAGTTTGAAAGCAATTTATATTTTGTATTCAAGTCTTTATTTAGTGTCGAATAAAGCTTACTAATTATGTTCGAGATTCCCGTGGCTTACTGAATTAAGATATATCTTTATATCGCTCTGGAAATTCAATAAAATTCCAGCTTAAAAGGGATGTTGCTAAGCATTTAATGTCTTTATTTGAGCCACAGAAATTTCATTGAAAATTATGCAAGAATTATCCCAAAAATCTCCTTTGTCAGTAGCGAAATATTAATATGAATATGAATATATAAAATATATAAGTATTCGTCTACATAGTTTGAAAACCAATTTATATGTTATATTCAGACCTTTATTCAGTGTCGAATTGTAGAATAACATTCCCGCAAGGCTTACTAATTTTGTTCCAGTTTCCGTGGCTTCCTGAACTAAGAGTTATCTTTATAATTACTCCCTCCCCACGCGCGCTCAGCCACTACTAACCACCTGAACTAGCCACCCCTAGCTCTCACCTTTCCCGTGGCTCTGTACTCCACACCTGGAGTCGGTAAATTAGTGCACTCCACGGCACGCCTGTGCCACCTGGGAAACTCCCGCAGTTCTTGGTATTTTTATATCTTTTTTTTTATTTTGCCGGAACCACTTATAAGTTGATATAAAAAATGCATGCCGAGTGCATTACGCTTCCTCTTGTTTTTCCGGGCGAGGTTCGAGGGGGAGCTGAGAGGGCTTCCTGGTGGAGAACCCAGCTCATTAGCCAGACGCGTCTGCCGGTAGCGCACCTTCGAACGGCGAGGAAATTCGCGAGTGCGTGCGGAGGAGGCGTGCTCAAGTGGGCGTGGGAGAACTATGTCAAAAACTTTAAAAATATTCACCGGCGTGGCTTGGCATGGCGCTAAAATGTTTGTTGTTCCAAGTGCTTGCCAGCGTCTTAGGATGTTTGCCGCCGGTTTGCCGGTTCACGGCAGTTCGAGGCGGTTCGAGGCAGTTCGAGGAGCTTGTCGCCGTCGGTCGTCGACCAGGTGCGAGAAATACTTTAAAAGTTGTCCCGCGCCGATGAAGTTGCCGATGCCGCCTGCTGCCTGCTGCCAGCGGCTGGCTGATGCTGCCAGGAGCTGTAAATTATATGCAAATTACGTTGAAACGACAAATATACGGAACGGATCCGTGCGGTGGCGGTAAATCATGCAAAAAACAAAGTTGCTGACGCCCCGAACAGCCGGAATGGCAATGGGGATTCCCCCTTAAAGTTGGGAGGTGCAAAGTGGGCTGAAACTAACAGCTCTTGAGGACGTGCGAAACGTGTTCAAGACGAGCAGTTGAGCCACGGAGTCGTGCATCCTCGAGACCGCCTCCGGGTTCGGTATTGATATTTGTGGCACGTCACAGTCGGAGTCATCACGTTGCGGAGTAGGGGAGCGCATTCCGGGTGCAAGGATATCGGGCTGCCGCAATCTCAAGGCTGCAGCCAGTACACAGCGAAAAAAACACTTGAAAAGCGTAATGGAAAGCTGAAAGTACTCGTGATTTTTGAGGTAGTTATGGGAATTTTAGCAGCATGCAATGAAAACATATTCTCTTAATCGGTAGTGAAAGGAAACTTAATTTATTTCAAAGGAATAAGTAGTCTACTTTGGAAACGGTATTGAAATATTTCACAAGATCAAAGAAAGTTTATTTAGATATATTAAGATTGTAATAATATTATTAAAAGAAATGACAAATCAAAATGTAAACAAAAATGTTTATTAAATACTTCTTAGGTCTTAAGACTTATATTCTTTATGTAGATATTTGAAGCTTATCAACTAGGATCCTTAGTATCCTTTTCAGCCTCTAAATGAGTATGGTTTCTACTGATTTTCTGGACCACATTTCTTGCAGTGTACGAGCAGCATGCAGCCCAAAAGCAGACAGCACCAGCCAGGCCGGCCAGGCGGGCAGGCAGGCTTAAACACATCACGTCAGCGTGCTGTCAATGAGCAGCACTTGTACGGCCGCCGCCTGGCAAAGTGATACTGTTTCCAAACGGGATCCGAAGGGACAGGATGCGATGGGGGGCCGGGGCCGGGGCCCGGAGGTCTGCGGTGCCACTCCTCCAGCGTCCTCCAGTGACTTCCCGCTCGCACGCTCACGAATGTTTTATAAGTCATTTTTATGCATTTTTTCCTGTACGAGAATTTCCCTGTTTTGCTTTTGTATCCTTTGCTTTTCCTGTTCGTAAGTAGAGTGCCTGTTTGCCTCAGAGATGAGTAGTTATCCTTTTTTATGGCAAGCAAAATAATTAATTAAGTATTGTTGAGGGAAATATAAAAGTTGAGGATATATTATTGGGTTCTAAACCAAATTAAAACATTTTCAACACAATTTTAAAAGCTTTTAATTATTTTTATATCAAATATAACTCTTCTCTTATGTTTAAATTGTAATTATAGCATTAAAAAGAAACCAAACATAAAAAAAAGATATATTTAAAAAGGAGAAAATTGACACAAAAATTATATTAAGATTAAAGAAAAGGTATTTATTAAAAAACAGCATAGAAGAAGCTTAAATAAAAATTCCAGTAACATTCCATTGACTTTAATAATAATTTATTATTAAAAGGAACCATTTTCGTTTAAGAGAAATATATATATTTTTTAATGAATAAACTGCAAGCAAGGCAGAGCTTTATTCTCTTTGAAATTCCGTGATCTTCCAAGAAGGTTTCAAGCTCCCTGAAAATCCGTCAGCTCCAGCGAGTCCTGGGCTCCGTGTGAATTTGTTTTTTTCCATTCATTTCCCATTTTCTTTACAGTTTTTTGCTGGCGTTGCCCTGATGCCGTAGCTTTTGCCGGCGATACAGCCTGCCGCGCGCATGACTTGATGCTAACAATAGCACTCGGGGAATGGGTTGCAGGAGCCAGGAGCCAGGAGCCGGGAGCAGGAAGGCCCGCAGGCTGTGAAGCTGTGAGGCCGGGAGCGTCAGGGCGTCAGAACATCACGGCAACGGGGCATCATGGCATCATGGCATCATGGCATCAGCCTGGTTCGTCGAGTTGTCGAGTTGTCGGTTCCTGTGCCAGCTCACGCACTGCACACTCATATACGAGGACGAACACACAGATTGACAGTCTTTTAATTAAGAAGCCGTCAAAGATGACTCCGGCACGCTCTCGAGGCCCGAGGAGTCCTCGATCCGGAGCCATGTCACTGGCAATTATGCAGCGCCTGCCGTGGCTGCAGCGACTGCGATTGCGATGCTGATTCCGAGAGCAACTGCCACTGCAGCAGCTAAAGCAATTCAATTTAACGTTTATTCACAAATTAATTGCATTTTTTGGTATTCATTGTGCGCTGCCGCGAGGAGCACTTGGCCCGCGGAGTGGAAGGAGCGTGGGATTGAGCCGCGAGTGTGAGCCCGGCTGATTGATTAATCATATGGCCGGCTAATTAACCGCAAGCGCTGGCAGCTGTTGTCAACAATTAAACTGACACCTGACAGACAGGATCGACAGGACTTAATTTATATAAAAAGCAGTTCCCCTTAGCTGGGTAGTTTGGCCTGGTAATATTAAATGTGGGAATATTCCCAGCTATAGGCGATACTATATACTGGCTGCTAGATATTAATTATACCCTTCCATAAAGGATTATTATTATTAAAGACTTCTGTTATACTTTCGCTTATAATCTTATTTGTTAACCTATTTTCTTGTCACCTCTCCTGCATGACACAGATATCTGCTAACAAGCCACCCTTTGCCAACAGGATGCTGGCCATGAATATCCCAATAAGCGATTGAATGTACTCGTAACGAAGTTAATAACAACGCGACACTCGCTCGGGATCCATCTGCTGAGCTCTGCTTATTTGAACTTTGCAGAACTCATCGTTTTTGCTAACTTTTATTTGGCAAATCGCCGGAGGCTATAACCCCCCAACCCCACCGAGCGCCGGCCCCTTTCCTTTGGTATCTTTGACGGGACAGCCTTGACAATTTATTCAGCTGCTCTGCTGTTTAACTTTGCCAGCGAAAAGTTAGTCGTGCTCGGACTTTGCTAAAACTACTGCTGCTCAAAAGCACTTATTTCAGTTTGCCAAAGGTAAGGAGCGGCCTTGCAATAATTGCGTCTTGTTGTGAAGAGGCCAATAGATGCTCGGCCCGGTCTTGAGTTCAATTTTGGAGTGACACTCGAGCAGGCAGTGCGAGCTAAGTGCAAGTTCTACTTAAAGATGAAGGACTGTTCAGGTGGAAACACAGGAGCATGCACTGGAATATCTATTTGGGATACTGAAATAGAACCATTTGCAATCGGGTGTTTTATGTTTCCAAGCAAATAAGTCTTTGAAATAATTATAAATACTCAGGAAAGGCAGCTAGAGTCTAGGTTAAAATGAATGTTCATGATATGTGGACTTCCTTTACAACCAGTAAGAGAGGAGGCATTTCTTCAGGTGAATCAATAACCTAAGTACAAGTGCTAGGATCCTTCAACTTAAAGAAACCTCTTTCCTTGTGCATATATTCAGCTATATAAGCCATATTAAAATGCAGTTATTTAAGAGCCTCGGGGGCAGCTTATGCAAATAATGCACATAAATTTCGCAGCGACAGCGGCTGAGAGTGGGTCAGACATCCTGGCCATTCGTTCTAGGCTTGGCCAAAACATTTGCCGGCAAATACTTCACATTTGCCACTTTACTGGCTGCTTGATTACTTATGCCACTACGCATACTGGCCCGGGACTGGTATTCCGAGGAGCGAATGCAACAATGTGCATAAATTCAGCCAAACTTTAAAATGGCCCAATGCCTGCTGCCACCGCCTGCTGCTCTTGGCCATCTATAAAGCAAAGTAGTTGGGAAGTGTGCCGGGCTACCAACAATGTAAATGCGCATGAGAGTGGCATGAAAGTTGCCACATATTTCGAGACTCAGCGCATAATTAATGTTTATTTTTGCACTTTAATTGGTTATTAGAAGTAGAACCGTCGAACTTTTAATGGCTTTGACAGGGCATCAGCACAAAACACCGTGGCGACTGGAAGCTCCAGCATATTATTAAGCATTAAGTGCATTGAAATTGATGTTAATGCGGATGCCCGTGGTGATTGCTGCTGCCAGGGGCAACCAACCTCGGCGCCGGAGAAGCCTGTTTAATTGAAATAATTGACATTTTACGCCGCATGTGGCAAAGTTCCTAATGTTAACTGGAGCCTTCGGTTTGATATGCCACCTAATTAGTTTCATTATGATTCCCACACCCAGCCAGCTCTGGAGCAATCTGAAGCGGGCCATTACAGCAATTGACGAGGGCCACTTTAAAGTAACTATTAAATTCATAATCAATTCACAGCGCCAATAGAGCTCCGTTTACTGCCTGGGTTATAGGTGTTGCCATAGCACAGGCCAACCAGTAAGTTCACAGCAATTAAGCTTTGTTTGTTTAGTTCAGTAATTGGGAGATTGAAATGATTAAAATAATATAATTAATTTTCAGCGCCAATAGAGCTATGAATGCTATAAAAACCAAGCTAACAAACCAAGCTTCAACCATGTATAAATAATTGGAATTAGGCACATCACTGGCGATATTATTTAAATTAATAATCCTAATCTATAAATATTATATATTTACATAGATAAATATTAAATATTTATTATGAAAAATAACAATGCTTGTTTGACTCTTCACTTAATATTTTGTACGCTGAAAACTATTTCCCTTTAAAACCTAATTCCCTTTACTAAGCCTGGAAAATATTAATTGCACATATGGAGGGGTTTTTAAACTTCAACTTCAAAGTTTAATTAAACTCTCACCTGAGGCACCTCGGTCGCGAGTGCACTCCTCAAAGCCTTTTCAATTATTTCTTACTATATTTGTATTTGTATTTGCGTTTGCCTCGCACTTTTTATTTGCTTAGCGAAATTGCAGCACTCTCTTCATCCGCCCGGAGAGCAGAGCTCACTCACATGAGCAGACACATAAGCACTTTATAATGATAACATATTAATTAAATAAAGTGCACTTCCGCTGTCATTAACACGGCCTGGCTGCTCTCCGGGCCTTGGGCTCCCTGCCAACCTTCAGTCTCCCTACCAACCTTCAATCTCCCGAAGCCCAAAGCTCCGCTCATCATAATAGTCCCGGCTAAGCCCGGCTCGGCATTGTTCGCCGCCATCAGCAGAAGCAGCAAGCAGGCAACCAGGTGGATGCATCTGCAGGTGAAATAACAAAAGCAAATACCCTGGCTAAGGGCGACCCGGAGCCAGGCCCATTCCCTTAACATTTGACAGCGGCAGTCAAACCGAGGACGGGGTCAGCACCCAGGCAAAGCTAGTTTATGGTCAACTAGCGCTCTCAAGTCCGTCCATTGCCATTCCCTCCGGGCCAACTCCCTCCCCATGTGTGAGTAAGTCACAGTTGATCCCCAGACCCCTGAGTAGTGGTGTCACCCGAGGAGCTGGCGGTGTTGGCGTCGGAATCACTGCATTTCAAATGAAAATGTTTGGCTAGAAGTAGCTTATAACAAATTAACAATTTCTGCTTAAGCTTAAACCTTTTTAAAGTGATTAATTATTGGAAACATAATATTTGTAAAATATAAAGCTGTTTAATCACTTACAGCGTAATTAATTTAAATTGTTTTGACGCCTCCTATGTATTTTCTACATGAAAAATAAGTAGTTTATAGTCTTAGTACTTTAATTATAAAAACGAAGCCTCCTAGCGTGATAATAAATAGGTTTTGTTAACAATTAAACACGTTCGCTTTCACTGAAATAATTATTTCCCTTCATCGGCAGGGCATTGTTTTTAAAATTCAACAAAAATACTCAGTTTTTCATTCGCAATCGCAATTGTTTGTCATTGTTTTTCCAGCGCCGTGACTGCTGATGGAAATAATAGTCAGAAGTGCCTTTGCATTGTCCCAGCACTGGCAGGCATTGGTCCAAGAGACCCTTTTCAACACCCAGTTTGGCCCACACACCCCACACACCCCACACACACAGACCCTCGCACACCCAGCCATCAAACACATATTCAGACAATGACACTCGAGTTGTCTGTAGTTGCTGGGGCTCCTGCTGCTGCTGTTGTAGCTGGTCGTTGTCTGACGTTGAGTGTATCCGAGCTTTGTTGGCAAGTGTTGCTTTGTGCCCGCGACTTGCGATGAACTCATAATTTGAACTCTGACATCGGCCACCACGCATGCAAAGGGCGGAGGGAAAAATCAATACTGCAAGTACTTGCTGCAAGTATTTGTTAATGGCCCGAGTCCATGCTGGGGCTGCATTTCTGGCATTAATTAGGGGAACTCACATTACTATAACATTTGTGCATTATTGCAATTTGCCGGTCATATAAATAAATGGCCAAAACCCGAACCTAATGCTGTCGCTAAACAATCCCCCGCTCACTTCGCACAGCGCCGAGTAATATCAATTAGCGCCACTCATGCAATTGATGGATGCATAAATTAAACGGCAGGAGCACGGACGCAAGCACGGCTACGGGCACGGCTCTATACAAATTACGCGCAGCGTGTAATATGACAGTCGACACTGTTCAAACAGCCATCGCTCACTCCGAGGGAGCTGGGACGGCGGGAGGGGGCTGGAGATCCGTGGGGTTGGTTCCGGACGGGCGGCGAGATGAGTGCCGAGGCATCCCATCCGAACTGACAGCAGCAGGTGCTGCCACTTGCCAGTTTGCAGTTGGCAGACACTCGAAAAAAATAAGGAGCCAATTAAGTGCAGAGAAAATTCGAAGAAATTCAGTTCAATTGGGATTGAGCAATTTATTTATAATTTGAATTTATCCAGGAAATCTAAGAAAGGTATTCGGTTCTAAACAATTGGAATAGTATAACGATTTTTAGTATATATAAATTATAATATATATAAATATACAATTAATTATAGAATAATAAGCAGACAGCATCCTTATGCATCTCTGCACTTACCACTTGCGTGGCCTTAGAATTCCCAATGTGTTCCAGCTGCAAACTAGATTTAAACACCGTAAATATTGTGGTCGAGCTCATAAAGACCCTGTTAAGGTCAGAAACAGCAGCAGAAGCCTAATGCTTGCCTTTGACTAGATCTTTATTTTTATCTTTTTTAATTCGTTTTATTTATTGCCTTAAATCATGCTGTTATAGAATAAAATGGCAAGCCCTACCTTTACTTTAAATATTTATTAATAATTCAAATATAAAAGGAATTAACCCTAAGTAAATTAGTGTTAAGGCACTCCGATTATCCAAATCACAGTATGAGATGTATACTCCTATATAGTACTATATATATATATGTACTCCTCTGACTACCAATTCCAGAGACAAACGAAATATTGAAAATAAATCAAGTAATGATTACCCAGGATTCACTTAAACAAACATTAAAGCCAAATACTCGCGATAATCATTAGCAATTAATCACTTTAATGACGGCCAACTCGAATACATTTCGTTAAGTGTCTCCGGCTGCGCTCCGCCTGCCTGGTGGCAAAGGCGTCCCGGACCGCATAATTTGCGGCAATGCCCGGAGGAAATGTCGCCGCTAAAGTTGCGGCTGTGTTGCTCCGAAGTTTCCTATCCTCGAGCCCCACAACACGCACACACAGGCATACTTATAAACTTGCCTCCGAGTCGTTCGGCATAAAAATTTATCATCTTTTCAGCCAGGCGGGGATACTCGAGGGGAGAGTGGCGCTATAGAGCGAGTTGCCTCTGGAAATTAACTTAAAGGCCTTTAAAGCAGTGCGCTTTTAATGTTGTTAAGTCAAAGTTGATTTTCTCGGCTTAAACCGATTTTCCTTTGTCCCCCATTTGCTGCGAGCGGGGGAGCGAGCAGTGCTAACCACATCAATGGACGTGAACGGAGTGGCTTTCCTCTTAATCGCACTCAACAGCATATTGAATTTATAAATCCGCACGATATGGCGCAAATTTGCTTTGCACTGACAAATCTATTCGCAGCCCTTGATGAAGTCACAAAAACCCTATTTTTTATTGACACATCAGCGTAAACAAATTAACTTTAACGCTCTGCAGTGGCGACCATTCAACAGACATCAGAAAAAATTCATAAAAAAAGAAGAAGATCCTGACAGCTGTGGGAAAATGAACTGGAGCGAATCCTACGAGGGGGAAGTATATTCAAAGGCCACAAGACCGATGTATTTATGCTCTCATTATACATAAGATAATTGTATTCATCATTACTTAATTACTTGGTAAATACTAAAAACCAGAATGGCAATCTTTATGCAATAGCATAATACTGACTCATAGAATTTCTCATAACAAAACTGGCTATATAAATTTACTGTTTAATAAATTTTTAAGAGAGCAGATTTATGTTTGCAAATAAACCGAATTAAAGTTATTTTTTAAGAGCCAAAGTAACCTTGTTAAGAGCATTCGCGAATGGCCATAAATAATTCCTCATAGAATGATTTAGCGAGAGCTTTAATTAATTGAAAATATATCGTTCTGTAAATGATTGAAATAGTCTGCTTTAAACCATTAAAGCCAGGTTTAAATTTTAATAATTATTATACATTAAGCAATGGGAAAACTAGAAGCTATCCCACTAGTTTAGCTTCCCTTAACCTCCACAAATATGATCTTAAAAATATCCATTAACAAGTACAGAATAATACCAGGGCGAAATAAAAGTTATGAAGGCAATGCATTACAGATGCCATTTCGGACTCACATTGATAAAAAACATGAAACTGTCAGGCGGCAGGAGAAGTGTCCGAAACGAAATGAAAGCGCCAGCAATAAGGGAAATCGTAAATGCTGGAAAAATGTCCGGTGGCTCCTGCATTCGGGCCATTTTCCTGCGGCGGGTTTTGGTTGGTCAGAGGTGATGATGGGGGCTGCTGCTCCTGCTCCTGCTTCTGCAGCACTGTTGACAGAACACTATACACCATTTGCTCTTTCATTTTTTGTGTTTGACAAACATTTTTTACAACTGCAATCAGGAGTGTCGAAAATGGCCGAAAGCGATTCGCGCTTAAAACAATTAAATTGTTTTCGATTTGAGCAGAGCAAAAGCAATAGCAAATACAATTGCAACTGCAACTGCCATGGCAGCAACAGAATAATGGCCGCATTTAAGTGGGCTTAAAGCTGCGGCGGCCAAACATCGCGGCATAAATCAGTCGGGAGTTAATCCTTTAAGACCCCGGGAAACTCAAATAGGAAGCTCGGTTTCACTGTCAAGTGCAGTGGACTAAACGCTCCGATCCGACTGTGTAATTATGTCGGCCAAAACGGCACTCCTTTGTTTAATTTCTTTTTTTTTTATGCAGTTATGGACACAGCGCCAGCATGTGTGCAGGTCCTTGTTGCACCTCCCGAGTGTCTGGGAAAACCATTCGTTTGGCTTTTGGAGTTTCCAACGCAAAAATCCCCGGTTTTTTAGCACTTTTTTTCGGCAACTGCAATTTGCAAGTGGCAAACAGTTGTTACCAATTTTTTTGGCTCGCTACCTCTTGTTTTTTTTTTTGTGTCTGGTTTGCTTGCAGCACACGTAATTAAAAATTCATCATACGCCACGTTGACTGCGACCGAACACGAACAAAAGAGCAGTGAAGAGCAGCAGAGAGGAGATAAAGCGAGAGAGAGCGGTGAGTAGCAGGAACTAAATGAACTTCAAACTTTTTACAGCGCAACTAATTGGAAAACAATTAAGGTTTACCAACTTCCAAAGGCTTGGCAGACAAATGAAAACGGAATCAAGCCCCCGCAGCTGGAACCGGTGCCACCGCCCACTAAATTGAGCCGCTAAATGGACCTGGCCGTAAGTTTATATTACAATATTTATAATCAAAATCCGCCTCTCTCTCTAGCGCGTTTTTACTCCACTTTCCTTTTGCATCCGGCTACTTTTCCTCTTGTCTTGTGCTAAACTTTCCCTTTTACGTTTTGAGCCAAGCAAACAAAGCTTTGGCAGACAGAAATTTGTTTTAGGATCTGCAGGGATCTAGGAAACACGAGACTGGCGACTGGAGACTGGGGACTAGCTGGTGAGACGAACCCGAGCGCGGTCAGGTAATTGAAAAACTTTGAACGCTTCGGCTTTTGCTGGCCGAAAGTTTCGATTTGGAACTTTTGCTTGTTACGCCAAATGCGCCAAAAGCAGGACTACACTCGATGCTTAACCAATTGCCAATTTAACTGGGGCCACTGCCCACTCACCTCGAACTGGGCCAAATGTTCAATGCGGCTCAATTGGCTTTGTCGCAGCTCCAGATCCAGTTCCAGTTTCAGCTCCTGCTACGGCTTCGGCTTCAGATGCTGTTCCAGCTATGGCAGCGCAGCGGCGGCGGCTTCCGGTTTGCTGTGCGTGCTGCCCAAAAGCGGAAATGCACAAATCATGGACCGTGCGCCATTGTTGTTGGCGCAGTCAAAACGGAAATACGAGCGAAACATATGCGTATGTTGGAAGTTTGTGTGTGTGTGTGTGTGTGGGGTGTGGACTGGGGGCTGGGTTGTGACAGCGAAAAGGAAAGAAAAATAAATGGATATGAACCGGCATACGCAGCACCACTGGAATAATTAATTTGCTAGGGATTTTTGGAAGAAGATGACCAGCATAAGGGTAATATCAACAAGCCATCAACCCACATGCGTTGCTCTGTGGTCAAACTCTCTTTGGCTAAAAGGCGATAAAACTGGCTGGACAGAGCACTGGGAAATCATAGGTTTGACATTGTACTTTCAAGAATTTTATACTTATTATTATTAGTAGTAAATTCTACCATTTAACAAGTAACCTTAACTGCAAAGAAACTGAATTGACACCAGGAAAGCCCACTATTAAGTTCAATTTCCTTTGAAAGGCTATCTTTGTGCGAATTTAGAGCCGCTTTTTCCCTCAGTATAGGGAAGATTGGACGTCAAGTCAACAAAAAAAACTATGGCAGGCAAACAGAAAGCGCAGCCAAAGCAAAATCCACTACTGACACACATGCAAACGAATGTGGCTGTTTGCCTCGCGTAGGAAGCTGGCTGCAGGATGCTCGGAGCTGGGCGCTGGATCGGGGGAATATGTTTACACATGTTATGGCCAGAATGGCTTCAGTTGCCACACTGCAGCAGCACCAGTACCAGCACCAGTACCAGCACCAGCACCAGTAGCTGTCAGCAACTCTTGGGCACGTTCGCTGCAATTGAAACTTAAACTTTTTCCGCAAAATGCAAAATTGTTGCAACAATAACAAATGGCGGGGGGCTAAGAAAATAAATAAAGAGTGCGGAATCATGCCACAGCACAATGCAAGTTGAACAAAAGTTTTTTCGGGAACAAATGCACGAATGTATGGGAGTTTTGTGGAACTTTTTGCGGAAGCGGAAGCGCGTGTAGCGCCATTGCAATGGCCGCATTGTTTGCCAATATTTGACTCCAAATAAAAAGTGTGCGAAAAGGTACACTGAGAAGAAGTATATATAGTGATTACTCTTAAAAAACTTGCGGAATACATACAATTTTAACCACCTAATATATTATTTGAATTAAAAGCTAAGGAAAACCAGCTTTCTTACATAAATCCAACTATTTCCTTAAAGTGTAAACCCAAGCATAAAGCAATCATGCGCCGCGGGTCCTGCTTCAGTTATCCCATCAGCCCCACTCAATGTGAACACACTGTCCTCGCAGGAACCCCCGAAACCATGGCACCCTCCCAATTTCGATTGAGCCACGGGGGGCAGAGCACTTCCCGCCGGGATATTGGCTGTGTCTGAATAGGTGCGAGAGGACAATCGACCTCCGACGTGGCCTAAATGCAATTCAATAGTTAACTTTCTGGCCCATTGTGGCAACCGAGAACAATGCAGATTTATGCGCTTATCTATGTGGCTCCTCGGTGGTTCAACGACATTGTAGATGGTTATAGAAACTATATATGGCAGCAGAGGAGTTGTGGACTCCGCGAAAACATAATTAAAGTGCCAGCGAAAGATGGCCGCCAGCCAATTAACCGCATTGCCAGCTCCGCTCCGGTCTGCGCCTGTCTGCTCCAAAACTTTGGACAACAATGGCGCTGGAGTTGAGGCCAGAAGCCATTGGCAATCATAAAGTCAGTTGGAGCACGGAAATTGCAAGCTGCGGTTAAAAAGGTGGCACGCTCTGGCCATAACTCAGCGCCCCCGGCTGCACTCCCCGATCCCCGATCCTGGTCACGTGGCTTTGGCTGTCTTAGCCCAAAACTATGCAGCAGCTAAACGGAAATTGCAAAATGCGGCTCCTTGTGCTCGCTCACTGCATCCCGTTCCCGTTCCCTGGCCCATTTCCCAGCTAAGCATTTTTATTTATTTCTCATTTTACAAGCACCTTGGGAGGACTTGCGCCAGTGAAAATCTACTTTTTGTAATTATACATATTTAATGCACTTTCCCATACGGATACAATTTTTCGTTTGGCATCCCCTCTATTGGCGCTGGTTGAGGCTGAGGAGTTGCATTTCGTTGCCGGGCACCATAAGGTTTCCATACTGGGGAAGCTCCGGCTGATGGTCGACAGCAAGGTTCTGAGGCTTCTGCTCCACGGGCTTGGCTGCCAAGGAAACCAGGTGTCCTTGGGCAGAGTTTTGATAGTGCGGCTGCTGAGGCCTCTTCTCCGCTTCAATCTGATGATTAGGATAAGAGTTTGGTTGCTGCTGCTTGATCTCAACCTCCACCACATGCTGGGGTTTTTGCTCCACGGGCTTTACCTCCAGTTCGACCCAATGATTGGGAGAGGAGTTAGGGTGCTGCTGCTTGATCTCAACCTCCACCACATGCTGGGGCTTCTGCTCCACGGGCTTTACCTCCAGTTCAACCAAATGATTGGGAGAGGAGTTAGGGTGCTGCTGCTTGATCTCAACCTCCACCACATGCTGGGGCTTCTGCTCCACGGGCCTCATTTGCACTTCAAGCACTTGTCCCTGGGCAGAGCTTTGGTGGTGCTGGTGATGCTCCTTGGCCTCCAGGTTCTGCGTCAGCTGTCCCTCAGCAACGTTCTGCTGGTGGAACTGCAACTCCACGTTCTGGGGCTTCTGACCCGGTGGTCGCACTTGAGCAAATATGTGCGCATACTGGTCGTGATTAGGCTTCTGCATCTGCCTGAGGGGCGGAGCAGCCAAAACGGAACCGATCAATGCCAAAACTATAGCTGCCTTCATCTCGAATAGCTCACAACAGACTGTGAGCCCAATATGGGAATAGGCCAACTTAAATACTCGAATCGATGCCTATTTTTGAAGGTAATTAGGTGTCAATAACATGTTATCTTTACGGGGATAGGACAGAAGCAAAGGGAAACCCCGAACACGGCTAATTGCAACAACAGATTAGATAGCGCCATTCAGATAAATGAGACTAGACGAGAGAACCATCGAACCATTACCCTGCCATGTCTGCAGATGATGGCACAGACGCATAATTAAACTCAGGGGCTAATAAGCTAATAAGGCTAGTTTAATGCAGACAAAGTCAAACTCATGTCAGCTTTATGTCATAGATGCGCACCAAATGATCCTCGCCGCAACTCGCCAGCTGGAGCTTCTGCTTCTGGCCGGGCCGGAACTGAAGCCTCCGAACGGTAAGATGGTGAGCTTGGCTGGAAAGTTTCCAAAGAGTGAATAAGATAGGGTGATATTAATGATCAATATAGCTACTCACTCTTTGTTCAAATTGGCGAGCAGCTTCCACTCTGCCTTAACCAACTGATATATCTTTATCAGCCCACTTTCCGTGCCAAGCGCTACAATATAGGAGTCATCGGATCCGTTTAGGTAGTCATGGGAAAAAGCCACCGCCGTGATTGATTCATTTTTGAGCTCCAACACCGCCGCTGCCTGCCAGCCGTTCAAAGAAGAAGGTTCCTTGGCGCCGTCGTCGTCTCCCTTTCGCCAAGCCACCACTTTGCCATCCCTGGAGCTGGTCACAAAGAACCGTCCGTCGTGCGACCAATCGCATGACCAGATGATGCGTGTGTGCACACCATTCGACTTGTCCGTGCTGGCCACGAGTTGGTAACCCGCTGTGGAGTCCTGCTGCTTCTCGTACAGACACCATCGACGGTCGCGGGAGACGGAGATCAGATATCGCGCATCCGGAGAAAAGGCCAGTTGCGTGACTGTCAACTGGTGTCCGCTCAACTTTTGCAGTTGCTTCCAGTTTGACGGGTTCCTGTCAAGGTAGAGTTTGTTGAGTAAAATTTCTTGTAGTTTTTCATCAACATCCTTTAAGGCTTCATCTTGAAGTGGATCCCCCTTTCCCAGACTCACCACAGGATTATTTGAGCATGCTCCGCATTGCTAGCCTTGCAGGTGGAGGCCAAGACAGAGCCGTCCGCAGTGGCGGCCAGTGCAAATATTTCGTAACCATGGCCGTAAAGCTTCTGCATCTCCGGCCAGAGTGTGTTCTGCATTAAAGTCTCCTCCTGGGGCGGCGTTTCCAGAGTGATTGGAACAAAGTAGCTTTCGGGATACACATTTTTACCCTGACTGGTATTTTCCGTGCTGGAATCTACTTTGTAGACGGCCTTGTTGGACAAGCCCAGGGAGGGCACAGACGCTCCTTTGGGAATAGCTAAGGAAAGCAACAAGTTAAGGGAAATATAAACTTAAATGCAGGTCAATGCACTTACAATCCAAGAGAGCATCTCCCTCCTCATCGCTCGTTACCCGACTGATGTGCCTAAAGTTTTCGATAAAGTTCGCCGGTGCCTGGAATGTTCGCACGATCTTCTCCTCCGCTCCACTAGCAAATTTATAGCGCGACAGCAGCGCCAAGGCTTGCATGTCATAGCCATGAATCTGGGGACGCGCTAGCTCGTGCCAGGTGGGATCGGCTGCATTCTGCAGCCAAGGAGCATGCAGACGAGTTGTCTGATCCGCCGATACGCTCATGAGGTAGGCTCCGTCGTGATCCCAAGCCAGATCTCGCACCTCGCCGTAGTGACCGCCCACAATTACGTTGGAGGACCAGAGCTGAGGGCTATCTGGATCTTGATTCCATATGTGAAAGCCGCCCTGGTAACTGTGGCCCATGATCGAGAGTCCGTCGTGGGAGAACTTGCCGCCATAGAAGCCCATTGAATTGCCGCCCACCTCGCCGACGCGAACTTGCTCCAACCAGACGCCATCTTCTGTGGGAGCCCAGACTATGAGGGTTTTGTCGATAGAAGCAGACAGCAGACGCAGCTCTGAAATGTATCCAAGATTATAAGGACTAGCTTTATAGTGTTATAGTCTTTTTCTTACCTTCTTCTATTGTCTTGTGCCAGTGAACGCCATAGACCCATCCCTCGTGGCCGTATAGCACGGATTCCAGGCTCACCGCATACCAGGCCTGTTCGCCCAGCTGCAGGATCTTCTCCTCTACCTTGATCTCGGCGTCGTTCTCGCTCAGCTGGAGAAGATCAATGCTGTTCTCACGCATCTGCTCCTCGCTGCGTGGCGCAATCCTCCAGAGGCGAATAAAGTTATCCTGCGAACCGCTGGCCAGTAGCAGATCCTCTCCGTCGTATACAAAGTCCAGTCCCCGCACCCAGTCCTCATGGCCGCTGAGCTTGTGTACGCGATGGAACTGCCTGCCCAAGGCATCTCCGCCACCTGTGGCTTCAATCTGCTCCGCATACAGCGAAACGCTCTCGTCATCGCCGCTGAAGGCCAGCAGAACATGATCGCTCTTGGGAAGCAGCGTGAGGCGAAGGGAGAAGCAGAATCCTCCCGACAGTTGGATGGTCTGGATGCAAGTAACGGTGCCATCGAGGTAACTCCACAACTTAATGCTGCTGTCCGCAGCAGCGGTGGCCAGGAGCCAGGAGTTGTCAGCGCGACGCACTCCATGCACAGCATTCACTCCACTTGTGTGGCCCTTGAGGAGCACGCGTTTGATGGCACCAGAGCCTTCCACTTGCCAAAGAACAGCATTTCCATCATCTCCGCCAGAGAGAAGCCACTGATTATCCAGCCACTTTACAGTGTTCACTCGCTTTGTGTGCTCTACGAGAGTAAATACATTCTTGGCCGAGTTGCCGTTGAACTGGAAATATACAATTTATAGGCTCTTATTCAGGCACTTATGAATTGTGAATAAAAATAAGTTACCCTTGGATCCAGAATAACAACTGCATTGCAGGCTCCGTAGGCAATCCAGCCATTTGGGCCCCAATCCGCACATTCCGTGCAACGATTGCAGGCCACCGAAGTGTACAGATTAGACACCTCCATGCTATTTAGCTTAATTTTCTGTTTAAATCGGTAAAAACTATAATAATTAATTTGCAAGTCGGCACTTTTGTTTTGGTTTTGCACGTGTGCTCCCAACTGCAGTATTTCTCAAACTATGGCCAGCCTATGTTGATAAACATATGTTTTGGCAAGAGCAAGCGAGATAGCTATATGTGCTTACAGCGTTGCCAGGTAGGTGGAAGTTAGTAAGGCTAGAGGGGACTTTCATAAGACTAGCTGTAATGTTTCAAAACATTTACGAGTTTTTTGGTTAAAGTTCCAAATACAAATTTTCCTCTGACAAAAGTGCAATCTTCTCATATATAAGTTTGTTTCGATTATTATTATAACCAAGCAAACAGCTAAATAATTTAAGAACCTAGTCTATTCAAATCTAACGCATTTCCAGTAAAACGCCTTGGTCACACTAGCGGGTGAAAATAATAAAACAAAAATAGTAAAAGGCTTTGCAAAGCAAATGGTTTTTCGTGCAGCCAGCAGCGTTTAATTAAAAGTAATTTTCCTAATTGATTGGCCGTGGTGAACTGTGGGCGCGGGGACACTCAACCTCTGACCAGCCAGCAAGTCCGATTCCCAATCAGAGCTATCAGTTTGTCGTTGACTCACGCGAGTGCCACTTGAGTTTTTCCGAGAGTTTCCTACATTTTCTATTTCTATTTTTTATCCCCCTGCAGCCACGGAGCTTGGAATGCTGAATGTGTTTCGCCAGCAGCATAATCGAAGCGCATAGGAAGTTATTTATAGCTCCGTCGGAGCAGCAACAGCAGACGAGGAGCCCCACCACGCCCTCGATTTCGGGCAGAGGCAGCACCATCAGCAGCAGCAGCAAGATGTCGCGGGGCAAGTCGCGGCTGCAGACGGAGGTGTGCGGCGATTGTGGCGCCAGCGATCCCTCCTGGGCTAGCATCAACCGAGGCATCCTCCTCTGCGCCGACTGCTGCTCCGTGCACCGCAGTCTGGGGCGGCACATCTCCATTGTGAAGTCGTTGCGCCAGGGCAACTGGGAGCCGTCGGTGCTGAACTTTGTCAACTCGCTAAATGCCCATGGCGCCAACAGCGTGTGGGAGCACCATCTGCTGGATGGCTCCAGCGGGTCCGCTTCCGGCAAGCATGTGCCTCGCTGGCGCAAGCCCTCGCCCAAGGATGCCCTGCATCCCACCAAGTCCGACTTCATCAAGGCCAAGCACGTGAATCTAGCGTTCGTGCTAAAGCCAAGTCTGCAGGACGATGACGATGGCAACGGCACGGCCGGCAGCCTTGAGCAGGAGCTCAGTCGCCAGCTGCATGCCAGCGTGAGGACCAGTAATTTGGAGACATCACTGCGCTTCCTGGTGCAAGGTGCCGATCCCAACTACTATCACGAGGACAAACTGTCCACGCCGCTGCACATGGCCGCCAAGTTTGGCCAGGCCTCGCAGATCGAGATGCTGTTGATCTATGGAGCCGATGTGAACGCTTTGGATGGCAACGGCGGCCTGACACCGCTGGAGCTGGCCAGGGCCAACAATCATAATACCATCGCTGAGAGACTGCAGGAGGCCATGTACGATGTCACTGATCGCATCATCATGTTCTTGGGCGGCAAGAAGCCAGATCATGCGGTGAGTAAAAGCTTAACGAGCTTCCCAGTTGGAAAAACATATAATACTCTATAAATAATGGTTTTTCCGCCGTCAGAGTGGCCGCCACATGATCATACCCGATGCTAATGGCGCTGATATCAGCGAGCAGCTGAAAATAGCTCGTGGCAAGCTGCAACTGGTGCCGAATAAGATGTTCGAGGAGCTGGTCATGGATCTTTACGACGAGGTGGACCGCCGCGAGTGCGAAGCCAGTGAGATTAATCTCTTTATATGTATCCACAGTCTATATTAAACATTAACCTCTCCCTTGCAGTCTGGTCGACGAGTACCCTGAATGCTGATCATGCAACTGTGCCATTTTTGCCGGCCAATCCGTTTCTGAGCGCCACGCGCAATCAGGTATGGCCTAGCTGCTGTTGCACTTAATTTTCTGATTCAAAACTAACATTCATTGACATCGTTTTGCCTCCACACAGGGTCGTCAGAAATTGGCACGCTTCAATCGTGCCGAGTTCGCTGGCCTCTTGACCGACGTGCTCGTCGACGCGATGCGGCGCCAGAACATGGCCAACCTGCGTCCGCTGGATGCCGCCCCACTGCATGGGAATCAGTCCCTGCAATCGCTGCCGTATGTCAACCATTCGATGCGGCTAGGATCTTTCGACGGTGGCCACGATCCGAATCTGTCGGATGATGAGCCCATCTACGATCCAGTGGCCAGTGACGATGACTATGCGCCGGTGCCGCCGATGGCCCAGCAGGTAAACCTAATGCGCCAAAAGATACTCAAGCTGAACAATAGCTTCGGCTAGCTGCGTAAGCCAAGACTAACCCCGTCGTGCTGTAACACCCATTGTGTTCAATCTGTAGACCAGGGCATTATAGCTCCCTGCTTTAGCCAAAATATACCTAGTTGATTCCTTAATGGTAGCATCCAAAACGTAGACTGTAAGCCTCAATAAAATAGCTGGTACTTGTGAAAGTGTAGTGTTTAACTATGTGTAGATGTTCAGTGATCTGTCGGCTTATCCCTATAATTTTCCTTTTTTGCAATTGATTTATAGTTTGTTATAACTTAATTTTATTTAGTTTATGATTTATTTGAACTATTTCTTATTATTTCTTTTGCGTGTAGGCTATTGTCCATACACCGCCACGCAATGCCACTTCGCAGCATGAGATGGATACGCTGCGCAAACAGCTCAGCGAGTACAAGTCGGAGATCAACCAGCTGAAGAACGTGGTGCAGATGCTTTCCAGCGAGAACTCACAGCTCAAGTCCAAGTTCTCGAGCGCCTCAAACAACAGCGTCTACGATGAGCCACTGTGAGCGTTTTGATTTGCCTTTAATTTGCTTTTATTTTATGATTTCCATTTCATTTCATTTTAATTTCTATAATTTAGTCGGATTGACCTAAGTTTGAGCAGTCCGGACACTGAACATGAGCCGCTGTCACTGCCAGAGGGGGGTACGGGTACTGCCAATGCAGACAGCGGCTCCTCCAACGGCTCCTCGAACCAATCGACCATCAAACGGCCGGCCAGCATGTACGAACGACGTCTGGCTCCGAATGTGGCCAAGGGTCCCACGGATGTACGGAATACGACCAGCATGTACCAAATGGCTGGCGATGGCAAACCATTCGGCGAGGAGGTGAAGGTGCGCTCAGATTTGGTTACACGCTGCCTAAAGGAGCTCATTCAGGCCATGCAGCCAGTGGCGAAGGATCAGAAGCAGTCGATAGCACCGCACGGCGAGCTTATCCATAGCGCGGTCACCGACTTAATAGCTTTGTATGCCAATTTGGTAAGTAAATCACTGGTCAATCAATACCGAGACTTGCCTATCATATTTACTAAACATTTCAGCCGCCGAATGCCAGCGACACTACGCGCGAGACCTTGAAGCAGCTGACCCGCCACAAAATCCTTATCCAGCACGAGTGCGAGAATCTGCAAAAGGCCATAGAGACGGACGACAAGCAGGCCATACAGAAAAATACATTGGAGGTGCGCGACTGCGCCTACCACATTGCTAGTGCCATAAAGACCTTGGTGTTGCAGTTCTATTGATGGTTAACGAACAACTTAGAAGTATAACTTAACTGACCCTTATTGAAGTATTAACATAAAACCAATTAAGTGCCCCCGATTTAGTGCTGACTAACAAACGTGCTTCCGCCAAATAAATTAAAATGAATCCCCTTTACATATAGTTTTATGTATTTAATAAATGTTTACATAAATCAATGTAATTCGTTCAATATACACACAAAATGCGTTCCATTGCAAAATAGTTTGAAAGTGTCTCGAAGGTTGGCGGAATTCGGAAAGATGTACGATATCTCTATTTATATATATATTTTATATTTGTGTCCATTATGATTGGTATTTAATAATCAGGTGCATTTTTTGAGCCTGCATATTGTACACATTAGTTAACTATACGTTCTAAGCATGGACAATCAGTTAAGCATGGACTACATCATATACACATGTCTGCATGTGGCTTCCTCTACTTATTGTTTAACTTTGTGTGGTAATTGCGTGGGTAGCTAGCTGGCTGCCTCTGTTTCCGCTAGTGTACTGACTACCTGTTGGTCATCGATCGTCGGTTGGCGGTCGGGTGCAATCAGATTGCTTCAAAGGACATCTCACGTTCACAGTGGTGATGGTGTGCCAGTTCAAGGAACTCCGTACACAGGTAAGAATAAAGCAATTATCCTTGAGGGTGACGCACGTTTTCTAAAAAATAATACGCTCTGCCGGTGCTGCTGCTGATACTGCTGTGTTCAAGCGCGCTCCTCCAAAAGTGTCCATAAAAATATACATTCAACATTTTCGAGTGCATTGTCTAAAATATTGCTTTACATATTCACTTTACATGTTTTTTGTTTTAGTGTAGCGTCCAGTGTTTTCTGCTTACAACCTGTAGTGTTTTTTGATTGCGTTCTGTGGACTTTCGGGACTGGAAAAACAACTACTGGGGTTTTTTTTTAATATCTCTAAGGAATCATCTCAAAGCTCGGCTCAATCTATCGTTTATCTAGATCACAAAACATAAGGGCTTTTTAGTAATTAATTACCATATTATAATAATAATCAGTTGGTTGTGTATAAATCAGTTTATCTAATTAAAAGTAAATTAAACTAGAGTGGTAAGCTTTAGGTACACGTACTCACTACTACGTCATACATCGTCATATACAATACATCAATATCAAGTTCATACATCTCAGCTGTTGGGAAGTCTTACGAACATTTACAACGGAACTTGGCCGAAACAGAAGAGCGTGGTTGTTAACAATAAACGGCAATAAATAGAGCAACTAACTAACTAGCTAACGGGTATATCTTCTCTGTGCTTTTCTTAATCCTTCTTATAATCAAATATTTCTTTCCACATCGGACTCTGGCCCTGCCGCTGCCCTAAAATCAAGTTGTCTTATTTTCTTGCAACTAGGATAAAACATAAAAAAAGAAAAAATAAAAAAATACAAAAATTAAATGCAAATTGTGGATTAGAAAGGTCTGGAATAAATATCTTTACTCGTCCTCGGCCTCGGTGATCGTGGAGTTCATAATGTGCGTCTCCTTTTTGAAAAGAAGCTGTCGATGATGCTGCGACGATATAATTGTGATTATTAAATGGTTATTTTGAGCTCTCGAAGATCACAAACCTCTTCGTTTTGTATCATAATGATGCGGTGCTCCAGTTGCGGCGCCAAATCGCAGGTGGATTGCTCCAGATCATCCAAGGAGGCACGCCGCAGCATCTATCGGAAAATATTACAATTTTATAATGATTATATGCCATTTACTATCAAGTTCCTGCTGCCTTACCTTCTGTGAGTTGCCGTGCGTCAGATCCATGGACTTGTTGTGATGACCCACGGACAACTTGCGTATGGGCGATGGTCCATCCAGATCCATGCTGTCCAGGCATTGCACTAAACTGTGCCGCCTGGAGAGCGTGACTAGGGACTGGCGGTGCTTAGTGTTCTGGCCACACTTTCGTGAGTTGATCGCCTTGAAGTGGTTCTGCAGAGTGATGCCCAACTCGGGACAGGCATCGTCATCCATCTGGAAGTTAAAGATGAAGTTCCTCAGCCTTCTACCAACACGTAGGAGGTTCTAACTCACCAGCACAGTGGCATCTTTGAACATGGTATAGCCATCGCAGCCCATGAAGATATAGCTCTTGACGCACAGCTTGTAGGTCTGCTCCAGGTTAAGGTACTCATCGCCCACCTGTATGAGCTGCGGATCAATGCGCTTGCCCGGCTCTGCCTGCGGATTGAAGGCGAAACTAATGCCCGCCACCTGGGGGAAGCGACCCTCCAGCTTAGGGTAGGCGCAAACGCCGTTCTCCAGCGCCTGCCACAGCACCCGACCGCTCACCTCGAGCAGGATCAGGGGATCCCGCATCGGGATCACATTGACCAGGTCGCCCATGGTAAAGGCGCCCACCGGATGCACACGATCCGAGCGGAAGGTGCCGCCATTCAAGATAACCACATCGGCGCCGACGGCCGCCAGCACCACGTCGCACACCCAATTGCCCAGATTCGTTTCCTGGGTTCGCACCCGCGAGAAGCGTCCGTCCAGCTCCACGCTGAACACGCCCATCACATCAGACAGCTTGCTCTCGATGAACTCTGAAAAAAAGGGAAGGAAACGATATGAATCCCATTAATTTTACCTCATCGGAACAGCTCTACTTACTGGCATATTTAGAAAGCTCCTGCTTGAGCTCCGGATCCTCGGGCACCTTGGCCGTCACATCGAAGCACTTGACATCCGTGGTGAAGTGCTCTCGGTTGGCGACATCGCGCTCGATGGTGATCACCGAGAATTGCTGGAAGTCCGTGCCCGATTTCACAATCATCTTGCCATTGATCTCGGTCACTTCCCGTACATGATCGTGGCCGCCAAGGATTATGTCGATGCCGTTGCACTTTTCGGCCAGGATAATGTCGTTGGGCGTGCGCATGTGGGTGAGGGCGATGATGAGGTCACAGCCCTCGTTCCTCAGCTCGCGGGCCAGCTTATTGCCCGCCTCCACATAGTCGATGTAGGTCACCTCGTTGGGATCGATGGTGGGCAGGGTCTCCAGCCACTCGCGCTCCACCAGACCGATCAGGCCGATGGAGATCTGATTGTGCAGAATAAAATGCGAGATCTTGCCACCGCCCAGGGGACGACCGGTTTCGTTGTCCACCACATTGGACATGAGCCAGGGGAAGTCCGTCTGCTTGATCAGCTTCACCAGCACATCCAGACCGTGATCTGTGGACAGGAGAGAGTTAATCTTAGCTGGGAAAATCAGTTATTACTTGAATCTTACCAAAATCGTGGTTGCCAAAGACGGCGCAGTGCGTTCCCACCGTATTAAGCACGGGTATCATCTGTTCGCCCTGGGTAAAGGTGCTCACTGGAATTGAAAGGTTCGCTTACTAATTTAAACTAGGAAAGAATCCTATAGCAAGTACTAACACATGCTGGGCGAGAAGGCGTCTCCACTGAAGAGCACCAAGGGATTCAGGTGGGCAAAGCTCTTGATGGCGGTGGCAAATCTGGCTGCCCCGCCCACCGGCTCCGTCTCCGCCATGGACTCAATGTTGTAGACATCGTTGTAGTGCAGAATCGTCAGCGGCTTGTCCTCGCCCTCGGTCATCTTCAGCAGCTTCTTGGTCTTCTCCAGCTGCGAGGAAATCGATGTGGAGCGCCCGGTGAGGCCGTGTGTGGATATTCGTGATCCAGTGACGGATGCCGAGCCCGATCCTCGATGCCTTGGACTCTGGGGCTGGCTGATGGAGGCGTAGGCGCGTGTGGGTCGCGTCAGGAGTTCCCTGGCATCCAGAGGCGTCAACGACTGGCTGCCACCAGCGGTATCCTCGGGCTCCTCCGGACCAAAGTGCAGTGTGGAACCACTCAACGAGGCGGTGGCACTGGCTGGGGCAGCAGGAGCGTCGCTCGAGGTCGGTGTGACGGATGTGGGCGTGCCCAGAGATAGGTCCAGAGATCGGAAGTTGGGATTGCTGCTCTGCAGCATCGACAGAGTTCGTGTGCCGGCGTCTCGCACCTCGATGGAGGCCTGTAAGAAACGAGAAAGAAAGCTTATGAGCTCAGAGATTCTGGTCGCTGGAAATCTAGACAACCACATCGAAGGACATCAGGGGCAACTGAAGAGTCAGGCGGGGGATGCAACACAAAAGCAAAGGGGTGCAGGTGTTTTTTTTAATCTTTTTTTTGGGTGTAATACACTGTGTGTCGTGCTGGGTGGTGGTGGTTCACATCAATACGGATCAGTTTTGGATTTTGGGTGTGGACAGAACCTGCTTCAGCCAGCCCACCACGTTGCCCATGGCGGCGGCTCCTCCCGAGCGGCTACTGCCTGTCAGGTGGCTCAGGCGGCGCGTGGATCCATGACCAGTGGGCGGTGGCGTTGTCGGCGGCACTCCTGCTCCTCCAGATACTCCTCCGCTGACGCTGCCGCCGCCGCCTCCTCCTGCTCCGTCAATTCCCGCATTGCTCATCCTACAGACGCTGCTTGGTGGGTTTTGAAATTGAAATTGAAATGGAAATGGCACACAAGAGATTGGTGATAGATACGACTTGACATAAGCTAGAGGGACCTGCTCTCAGGATCTGATTGCTCAGCTAATAAAAAGAATTCAGACCTAATAAATACTATGTTTTTCAAGGGCCTACTGCATAAAAAAGGAATCAATAAGCCAGAGAAACTTAATTGCATTTAAAGGCAAAATTACATATAAAAATAAACGATAAATTAAGATTTCAGCTTTTACATAATTGAAAATCCAATTAATAATATGTATTATAAATAATAATGTTTGTGCTTATAGGGCTTGCCTCACAATAGCTGTCTTGTACTTTAAAGAGATGACAAGGTAACTATATCTAATCAATGTCTCACATTAATTATTTTTTAGCTGCGAATTCTCAGAAAAATACGGAAATAAAAAGATCTCTTAGCTGAGAAATCAGATCGGGGAATATAAACAACTTTTTGAGAACTCACAGGACGCCTTGAAAATATCGAACGTGACTTAGACGCATTTCGAAACAATGTATAATCACTATAACAAATTCGCGCTTAAGCAATACCGACCCGTAACACTCAAACGGCAAAATACAAATGGGTGGCAGCTAATGATTGCTTAAGCCAAATGAGAATTTTATTCAATGCAAAAATACAAAAATATATAAATACAAACAATGATAAGACTAAGAGAGAGAGAAGAGCATAAAAGTGCACACAGAGCGGTGGGCGAGAAATGAACTCATGAAAACGAAAGTAAATATAAACAGAAAGGAAATCCATTCTGCAATATTTGCCATCACAACAAAGTGGGACTACTACTCAATGACCTACAGATAAGACTCATCACAGGCTTCTCATCAATTACTACACTTTCCTGCAAAATGAGCTAAGCTTAATGCAAATAGTATGGAAATTTGAGTAACGTAACAAAGCCATAACCTTTAATTTTAGTAGAATGTGAAGAGTCACGTAATTAATAGACTTTTTAGGACGTTTTCCTACAAATTTGAGCACATTTGCTTGATAAATATTAAAGTTATTAGACAATAAAGTTGCAACCTTCGCTGAAATAAACATATTTTTTAAAATATTTAAAACATTTTTAGTATTTAGTCTTTGAATTTAACACAGAGAGCTTTGGCTTCCGGGTATCTGATAGTCGGCTCACTCACACTCTAATAAGTAAGAAACTTAATAAACCTAGATTCGTTGTAATTCGGTAATAATACTATTGATATACTCGTTGCTAATCTCCTGCAGGGTAGTGTTATTTTCTTTTATTGTGTCTACAAATTATTTCAGGGTGAGACAAAAAAAAATGGGAGATAGTGAAAAATCGAGAGCCAACGAGTCTTACAAGCAGCACACACTAAAATTCCTAGAGAACATTGACATTGATAATGAAAGCAACAAGCAAATCGGCAAAGTCGTCTACACAGCGATCCAAGGCAAGGTCATATATGTTTGAGAGTGCTTCTCGGACGTCTTCAGGCTGTACATTGAGCTGGCAGTTGAAGCTAGGCTGCGGACTCTGTCACAGGACACAGGAAATGAATTGCACTCGGGACCGGAAGTGCACGGAAAACGGAAACAAGCTGGCAGATGACCTCAATACGTGGCCAGATCTGATGAATGCTCGATGCTGTTCGGCTCTTGCTGGGTACAGTTGGTTAGCCAAACAATTGAAGGCAATCAGTCTACTGCCCACCGACCACACTTTGTTTTGTTTATTGCCTTAATTAACTCTCGCCGAATTTAATTAGGAATATATATACGCTTTATTAGCCCCTGCTGCTCTGCAACGCATTTATGTTAATGAAAACGTTTTGTTTGGCCAATTTAGTGCCGTAATTTGACTTTAATTGAATCTGCTTACCCGAACATAATTAATTTTATATTTTAGCTAAGTGCAGTTTTTGCTGGAAAAGCATTCAAACTGCATTTAATATGCTCGTCGAGCACACACACTCACATTCACACACATCACCGCAGAGACATTCAGGAGCACACACATAACTGCCAACCGCAAAATCTCATTTCGGTATTTGTGCAGACCAAACAAAAAATAATAAATATTTGCGCTAACTTGGCCAGAGCGAAGCTGCAGACACTCTTTCAAAGTTGAGTTCATTACTTAAGGGAGGTTTATTAATTTAAGGAAAGAATTTGGACCAAAAGAAGTCATCATAATGTGGCGAGCTGGTCTTTTAAAACTTTTGATTTTTAATTTCCGGTTTTTACAATAATCATTACGGATTAAATGAGAGTAAAATATACAATAAATGTCTGCCAGAGTATACATTTCAAAGCCAGGATAAATACCCCATCAGCTCAACATTAAAAATGCTTGTGGATATGACAGCGCTCTGATTTACGGAATGTGCAACAGTTGAAGTGGGTTCTATAATGTGAATAATATTTCCAGGGGGTGCTTTCCACTCACTTGCTTGGGCTTTGAATAATGTTAAAGCATTTTCACGTGCTTAATATGCCCACTCGGTCCAAGGACTTGGGTCGGGATGAGCCGACAGGTGAAAGTTGAAGGGAAAACAATTGCATGCAATCAATTGGTGAAATCAGGCATGCAATTCGCATGAATGTGCGAGTGTGCCTTTCGTCCTTGACTCGCCGGCAAGGTAAAGAGACAGGTGAGAAGGTGAACGGATGAGTAGGTAAACAGGGGGGGAAGTCACTCTAAGCAAGGGTTAAGGGTCAATTGGCTGAAGGCTTGCCAAAAGGGAGGTCGAGCCTCGTCGGTTGTGAAGTGAGCAGCAGCAACAGCAGAAGCCTTTCGCCTGGCTTGTTTTTCGACAACCTAAGGACAACCGCAGTAGTTGGGGGACTCAAACACGCTCACTCACATATCCTTGCCAACCGAAAAGTAACTTTTGCAACAGTTGGGCCAAGGGTTCTGGCCTGTACACTGAGATAAACTAGGCACGAGCACCCATAAAGAGCTCTTCTACAGAATTAATTGATTTCATATTTCTCTGCCTTCCAATCAAATATTATTAAATAATAATAAATAAATAATAGATATGTGGGCTAAGTTAAATTTAATCAAATTTCCTCAGTGTACTTTGTTTATCACCGTCATGTGCAGCCGGCAGCAGAAGTTCATTAGCATATTACGTATACGTCAAGCTAACAGGGTACACTGTTTGCCATGGAGTGCAGGGGTGGGGCGGGGAAGGAAACGGAAATGAAAAGTGTAATGAGAAAAACGGAAACTCAAGCAGCAAATCAGGAATAAATTATTAAAGACATTTCCACATCATCATCAGCGTTCCAAAGGCACTTCAAAGGGGTCTCTGCACCAAGTTACTCCCCAAACTATTTAAATCCTTCAGCCCGCAGCCTTGACATTTAGCTTTGATCAATAGTCCAGGTGCAGCAAAGTTTTCATAACTCTCAGCCGAGACACTCGGCGGCCACAACGTCCACCCTCCCCCCCCCTTTTTAATTGCATAATTGATAATTTCATCTAATGGCTGGCAGTTACCGTTATTTACTCACTTGCGTGCTAGGTTCGGTGAGTCCTCCCACGCCCACGCACTCCGTATCCTGTGCGTCCTTCGTCCCCGTTTGGTTCCTTTTCGGCGTTGAATGGAGGTGTGTTGCCCCAGCAACACTGTTGTTCGGGGATTCGTGTGCTGCCAGGTGGGATGCAGGCGAACTGCAAGGATATTGTAGTAACAGGAAGCGGTGAGGCAGGAAAGATGCTCTGAATAATGCACACGGGCAGTAGGTAGCTAAATTACGGACTAACTTCGTTAACTGAACTTGGGGGATCTTTGGTAACCTGAACCACAAAAGTGGTTCGAAAAAATTTCATAAAAAACTTAAATATTTAAATCAAAAATATAAATGTTTAAAATAGCAAACACTTATTTAAAACTTTTTTAAACCTTCCTTTTGAAATACATATATAAATAAAGGTTTTACAAGGATGAATCATTTATAAGGCAAATATATATATTATGATATTATCTACTTTTGATCAAACTAAAATTTTGATGTATATCTATCTTATCTAAGCAAATTGTCTAGACTATATTAAAAGCTTTATGATTTTGTATTATTTATTTATTATTTTAATGAAGTGTATTTACTAATAAAAACCCTATTTTCTTTTGCTAAATACATCCCCTTTAATAATCGAATTAAAAATAAATTCAATTCTAAACTCTGCCGCCAAAAGCGGCTTTAATCAGGGCCCACTGTATTGAGGTGCCTTAAGGGTTTCAAGGCTGAAGGATAGTAATTACATTTTCGGAGCGCCGAAAAGCTGAAGCAAGTAGCGTTGGTCTATTTTTACACTCCTCCCCTCCGGTTCGGTTTCATTCTTGAAAATAGAAAACATCGACGCGCACACATAAAATATAGCCCACCTACACACGAAGCTTCACTCGACTTCACAGCCTCAATATTATTATAGTGGCAGCTGCTTCCACTTCAGCTTGTTGACTGAAATTTCAAAGTCAAAGATTCGATCCCACTTGTTGGTCATTTTCACAGATTGGAATTCGCATGACAGTACCTTCATTTATTTAGCACATTTATTTTAAAATTATCAACCTGAATAAAGGGTTGATTGTCTTTAAAGTTTCACGTGAAATAATTGAGCAAAAGTATTACCAAGCCAAGAGAGGCTTTCAATTGCTGAGTAATTAATCAAAATTACTGACATTGAGGCTTTCAAGTGCCTTTCAGGTCTCTTCAGAAAAGAAAAAGAGAAATCCATTTAAGAGTTTAAAATATCTTATACAATTCGAAAACAAAATTATATTATTAAGATTAAAGGAATATTCACGAAATATATTTTGTAAATAATTTTAAAATTAACTTGTAAAGTTAAAAAGAAAAGTAAGGTAATAATAAACACTACTTGATCCAAACAAATAAGCAAATGGGAAAGTTGCGAAATGTGTCATTTGGTTTGTTTATTTTCGTGGCACTGCCGCCAACTTATAGAGTTAAATTTGGAAATCTTCAAGGTCAGCAGACGTTAAAAAAGAATTTCATTGAAAAATGTGGAACTAAAAAATTTGAACTATAGAGAAACCTAATTGGTGTTTTAATAATTGGTAATTTTATCAAGGTGGGTACTTCTGTATGATTAATTTTGAGTCATTATAACTTAAAATAACTTTTAAACTCTTTGAACTTAGCAAGCAAAAAGTTTACCATAAACTAAAGAAGAAACAATAAATCAAAATACAAAATATTTGTTAAATTTGGCACAATAATCTATTCAGTTTTATGAGGCTTCTATCATTATGATGTTTATATCTGGCTACTTTATGTTAGGTTTCTTGTTTTCATTCATTAAAAATACATCTTGCGAAGTCTTCAAGGTCAAAAGGCCTATAGAAGATGCCTGAAGGCGGTCACACCCGTTAGCCTAGACCCACTTGTGTGTGGTGCCAAGTTCAAATGGCCCAGAGAGATCAGAAAACATGGCAAACATCAGCAAACACTTATTCAGAGCACTTGTTGTAAGGACAAGAAAGGGGTGCAGTGTAGGTGTTTGTTTGCTGGAACCACCTAATACAGTTACATTTTGGCAATCAGCTGTTCGAACGGAAGAGTTAGAGAGAGGCACAGGCCAAGAGAGAGAGAGCTTTCGTGGGGGCTGCGCTCTCTCTTGTTGTACTTCCCACTCGTTCGCTCTTAATAAGCACGTTGTTTGGTAGCTGTTATTATTGTTGCGTACTTTTTGTTGCCGTTTTTTTGCGTTTGCTCTTGTCTGTTTTAAGTTAATATTTTAAAACGTGTTGAGCGACGAGCGTTAGCTCAGTGCTTTCGCACACACACACTCACACACATACCCACTGGCTATCCCTGTGAGGGAGTATTGGAGTGTGTGTGTATCATGCGTAATGTAATTTCTCGAGGGTTTCGAGTTTTGTACACTTGAACTTGCAGCTGTCCTCTGGCATATAAAAATAAACTGTTTATGCAGTTAGCTCCCGCTTGGGCCGTGCTTTTGGCCCCGATTTGGACTTCGATTTAGCATCCCCCACTTTTTTCCTTTCATTTTTTTTTGCGCCCTCGGGGTTACCATTAATAATTCAGCCCACACACTCACACACACACATATAAACACATCGGGCTTAGAAAATTCGCAATCATGCGAATTTTTCAATTGCCACTTCCGCTTATCTCTTATACATTTTATTTAATCTTTCAATTAGAACCCACTTGACACTCACTTTCACTCAATCAAGTCACTGCCAGTTGATTCAATAATAATATAAACACACATTTAATGCACTGATTAATGGTCAACACTGATAACGAGGATTTCCCCATCAAGACTTACGAAATTCCTTCAAGCGCTCTTTGTTTCCTCCGAAAAATTAAGCGATTTCCTTTGTCTCCTTTCTTCTGGTGTCCAGGCAAAAAGGCTGCGCCTGCTGATTCCTTTCGTTCCTCTTCTTTATTTTTTGGTGTTGCTAAAAAATCTTCTGCGTCGCGAAAGGTAGCGGTGCAGAGGGTTCGAGTCGCGGAAGAGTTACCAGGTAGAGCACCGTTCGTTCACATGGACAGCAGAACTTTGACTACTGGCATCTTCCTTCGCTTCTAGGTGAGCAAAGTCAAATAAATCCAACATGTGGGAGAGGAGACCAGAGCATGCGCCAGCTGAGCAGAGAGAGAGAGAGAGGGAGAGCGAATAATAATAACAACGGACGAGAGAGTGTTTAACAGAAAGCTCCCTTAACATTACTGGCCAAAAACAATCCCCTAGAGCCAAGATCAGGGTTAACAGCTGCTGTTTGCATACACTGAACGAAGAAAATGCTGAAAATAGTTTATAAATTTATTATTAACATATTTTGAAAAATTTCCTGGAACTTTTTCTGTGACCTTAGAAAATATTTTCTTCAGATTGAATTAATTAAAAATCAAGTAAGAAATCTGCAGTCGAGATACCCGGTACCCAAAGCTTTGTGGATGATATTAAAGGAAACGTGAATTTGGCTGCTAATTCACTTTGTTCAATTATGCCAGAATATAAGAACGCGTCGCGGGACAATCGAGAAACTATCGCGGGAACATCGCAGAAGACTCACCGGAGATTCGCGGAAGACTCTCTCGCGAAGTCGAAAAAGAGTCGCGGAAGAGTCGCGGGAAAGTGACGAAAGTCACTTTTATTAAATTTCTTAATCATATTTTATTTTTCAAATTATTTAAAAAACAATAAAAAAAATTCACGTGCATCTAATGTCATTACCAAGTGATGAAGGTGATATTTCTTGATTAGCTGATAAATTCAATTTAAATTAGCTAAATGAAATGACTTAACCAAAAAGTATTGATCGCATTGTAATTGCAATAATTATTAAGCTATTAACCCTAGGCTATAAAAGCAGCCCAGTGCTCTTCTTCGCTTCATAGCTTTTCAAAATGGATTGCCATACAAGTCGTTTTGTTAAACTCATCGTTCTTTTATACCTTGTCAACGGAGTATAAAATTGTGTCATTAGCTGATTTTTACAAATTAAGTACATTACGTAATATTTTAGATTGCTCCGAAAGTGGAGTTCTCAAACATCAAATGCGAGAACCTGGATCCTGACTTCGATGACTTTGAGTACTGCTATCTAAAATCGGTAAATCGAACCTACAAATATCTTTCGGTAAAAGTGAGACTGCATAAGAAGCCAGTTACCAAAGTCAAGGTTCGAGTATACTTGCCAAAAGAATATTATTATGTGCAATAAATTACTGTTTGTTTACAGATTAACTTGGCATTAATGAAACGATTCAGTGGCTACAGGCCCTTCTTATACAACATTACAATAGATGGCTGTAGATTTACAAGCAATCCTAGTTCTAATCCAATCGCAGATTTCTTTTTCAGCCTGTTCAGGAAATACTCCAACATAAATCATACCTGTCCAGTTGACGTGAGTCTCTAAAAAAAGTATTATTTTCATTTAGCTCTAAAGAATTTCTTTGCTTTGCTCCCAGCATGATATTATTGTAGAAAAACTACCCAATAGTCACGCGAACAAGCAGTTAACGGATGTCTTGCCATTTCCGCACGGAGACTATATGTTTCAGTCAAACTGGTTGGCTTACGATATCCTCCGAGCTACGGTCAAAGTATACTATACATTGTCCTGAGCAAAGAAGAATCCTGCAATGGGTATCCCCCACACCGAGCGAGATAATCATTGTGCTTTAAATTAAAAAATGCTAAATAAATTCTTGCAGGGTGCGCCTAAAATTCATAAGTACGAATTAAAACTCCTTACATTTTCTTAAGAGATCAAAAAAACCTTTTCTGGTACTGACTGTTCAAAAAACATGTGTTCTTTATATATTATTTAATAATTTTTATTTATAGTACCTCACTTTAAAAATTACGTTATACCAATATTACATTAAATGTTGTTTATTACATGGGTTGTTTTCGCTAATTTCGGATGTTACATAGATTGTTTCTTTCTGTGTTGCTTATTTTTTTTGTTTTGGGTTTACCTTTACATTTACGGTTTATAGTAGATATTTTGCGGTATATGCATATTTGATAATCCAAAATGTGCTATAATATTGTGTGGTTAAAGTTTACTCTTACACATTTAGTTTAGCTTAAAATTTTAAATGTAATATTTTTTTGTATTAATATTTAAATCTTCTGTGATTTGCCTTCATTTTCGATTTTCGATTCTTCTTCAAGTTCTTAGCTGGGTTCATTTTTTAATTGCTCTTGCGACAATTTTAACAAGGTTATAATGATATTTTTTGTTTGTTTGTTTATTGTTTTTGTATTGTTGATTTAATAACTCTTGTAGATGCTACTTCGTATGCTTTAATTAATTTACAATGATATACAGGTTTAGCTATATAAAAACGTTATAATGAATCCAACTAAAGATAATAGGAATAGAATTAAATTAAATGTTGAGTTTAAGGTAAGCATATTGCATTCAGTTCTACGGGTCTATAACGCTAAAATAAATTAATTTGCAACATTTCGATTCTTGTAAATTTCAGATATATATACCTCTCCCTTAGCTCAACTAAAAAACCTAAGGCAACTAAACTAATTTAAATGTATTTACAAAGTTCTAAAATCTTTCCTCCTCTGGACACTTCTAGTTGAGATGAAACCAAAATAGTTGAAGTAACTTCAGATGGGTGTGTGTGTGTGTTTACAAGTATCCGATTTTCCATTTTCTTTAGATTCCTAAATATGTGTAGATACGCTCTAGTGGAAGCTATTATACATTATCGTTTTATTTTCCTTTTTTTTCTAATTTTGTAAAATTTTGAATGTAACTTTTCTCCTTTTCCTTTTCTGATCTTTGATTTATTTGCAATTATGTTTACTGGATCAAGTTGTTTCTAATAAAGAAAGAAGGGTTTTATGTTTATTACTTTCACTTCATAAAGAGTTTCTTTTATGTATCCATCTATATACGGTTTGATTTATTGATTGATTTTTCTTACACATTTTTTGTTTTTTTAATGCAATTTCGAAATAGACATTAGTCTGGAGCTTAACAATTAACATTTGAAGTTCTCGATTCGCTAAACTTCGGCTGGCTTCTGCTTCTGTTTTTGTTCCTGATTTCTATAAAAAATACATTTTTTATTCCATGTGTTGTTTCCTTGCGTTTCCTTCAAATTCTACAATTATTTATTGGCTACATTATATCATTAATTCAGTTGTGAAATCAAATCAAATCAAATATTGTTGGTTTGCTTCAGGGCGCCCTTCTGGTTTTAAATTCAAATAACTTTCTTTGTGGTTTTTGTCGTTACGTGCTAATGAGTTTACTTGCTAGGACCTTGATAATTTTGGTTTAATTCTACTTTAAGGTATACTATCCTTTCCTCAGCTCCCCCGTTTCAAGTAATATAATGGATATAAAGCATTTGATTCTTCATGTTGGGTTCATGGGTTGTGTGTTGTATATGCGTGTGTTCACTTTATAGTTTTGGGCTTTTGTTTTTGTTGACAGTTTTAGGCGCACTTTCAGTCTCACACTAAGAAGAAAATTATAACAAAACGTAGCTCAAAAGGATCTTTAAATAATCACGACAGTCCAAAATATATATATATATATATGCGTGTGTCTTTATATATATATGTCCATTGATAACAAAGTGCTCTTAAAACTGCTTAGCCCAAAACGAATATTCATATTCTTTTTCGAGTTTAGGCAGAAAAGCAAAAATTCATTTTCCTCTTACGCTCTAGTATATCTTTCTATATCTATATCTTTCTCTCCACTCCTCTCCTTTTCAACTTACTGGCTAGAACGAAAGGACTTTGCGAACCTAAATACCTATTTTACTACTTATGTTCCGTATTAATTTAGATAAAGCATATTTCTTTTCGTTAAATATTTACATTTTATACACACCTCGATTGTGTAATTAATGTCCATCTATGTAGTTCAAAAGTTTTTAATTTTGTTGTGATTGGTTAGATCCTCGGGAAGTGTGTGTCCGTGTCTGTGGGTCGTCTCTCCAACTGACTTTCTAACTGACTGACTACTACTGCTGTTTTTTGGACAATAGCAAATGAAACTGCCTTAGCTTGCGCTTCCAATGCCTGCAATTAAATCTAAACTTGATGTCCTCGGGCCTAGCCACTCCGGCTATGGTTTCTGGCTCCTGCTTTTGCTCCTCCTCCTTCTGCAGTTGATCCTGCTCTCAACGCTTTTGCTTGGTGGCTTTCTTGCGCTTGCTGGTGCCAGTTGCTGTCGCCCCGGCAACAGACGCCGACGGTGGTGGTGGGGCACTGCTGCTCTGACCGCTAACCAGCGCCGATATGCTGGCAAAGGGCGAGCTGCTTGCCGCCGCGTTGCTACTAGTGCTGGCTCCTCCGCCTCCTCCTCCTCCACCGGTGCTGCCCATTAAAGCCGCAGCATGCAGTGATTCTCAACTACGCTCCGGCGTCCCGTGGTGCTGATAGATCTGCTGAAGCTGCTGCTGTTGCTGCTGCTGCTGCTGTTGGCTGTGCACCACCTGGCTGCTCGACGTAACCACATCCTGCTGCATGTGCTGCGGATGGTGACCCGGATGGGGCGACTGCTGTTGCATATGCACCACGTGCTGTTGCTGTTGCATGTGCTGCGGCGTGGGCGGCCCCTGCGCCGAGCTATGGTGTTGCGGCGTGCTGTGGTGCTGCGGCGTTGGGGGATGAGGCGACGGACTGTACGGGAACTGTTGCTGCAACATGTGCAACTTTGCGTAAATATAAATTGATTATATCGGTTAGTCAAAGCTTGGCATTTGTTGGTGGGTTCAAAATAAAAAATACTTATGTGTGATGGATGGGTAGAAGCAACTCAATGGCAGTTATTAATTAAGATAAATCTCTTGTGCACTCGAATTAAATGATTAATGTGAGTTATTGAAATGTTCTACAGATTTGTTCCTTGTTTAAATATTAAATAAGTAAGTAAGGAACTGTACTTGACATTCGTTTTAATCGCCAAAGCTCGCTTATAACACTTTGATTCTCTTTGTTCTTTCATTTTAGTTGAGTGTACTCAGTTGAGCCACTCTTGTTACGCTCTTTGATTAACAATTCATATAAAATAACTATTTTTCTTTATATTTTTTTCTCAAAAACAAACCGAAGACGATCAACTGTTATTTGCGAGCTCGACTTTTGTGCCTTTTGAGCTGCCTATGCCCATGGCTGTGTACGTACCGAGTTCTCCTGACTATGCTCGATAATCTCAATGCTGCCGGTGGTATTGCCCGAGGTGTTGAGCAGCGCCACGCCACTCGTATTGGCCACGACATCGTATTTGCCACGTTTGAAGCGGCCATAGAGCGAGCTGTAGGGCAGGTTATAGTGAATGGCCGCCTGGTTGATGGACATTTGGCCGACACTGTTGGAGGATGCTGTGATTAGACACCTAATTGAACGGAAGTATTTCCCCACACACACTCACCGCACAGAGTTGAGGGCCTCGTTCATGGCATCCTCGGACCAAGGCGTCGGATTCGAACGCGACAGCTCAATGCCCTCCCGCTTGCAGCGTCCGTAAAGTGTTCCTTTTTTTATTGACGGCGGTTTGGGTGGTTTTGAAGGGGGGAAAATAAAGGAATTAGTCACAGCCAAACAAAATAGAGGCAGAGGACACATGCCGCCACACTGAAGTGAGGCCATCGGAGTCAAATGGGAGACATAGCATTGACATTTCCGCACTCCTGCTTATTTAGGCAGTTCAGCACAATTATAGCTATAGTTTTGAAGAGAATATCTTCCCTATTTCCCTAAAGGTTTTGAAGATACTTTCAAAACCAACCAGAATAGACAGGACACGATATACAAAGCGACGACGAAAGGGTAGACGAGGCCCATCATCAGGAGGCTATATGTAGAAGTCCGGAAGTTGGATTTGCGGACAACTCACCTGTTGGTATGCCAAACTCAGCGCTTGCTTTCTGCACCGATGTATTACCCGCCCGTATCGCCTCCAAGGCACGCTCCAGATCCTCGGGCGTCCACGTGGTTGGGGCGGCATTGAACGGTGCCGCAAGGCGGATGCCCTCCCGCCGGGCAATCTTGTAGAGGGTCGACGAGGGTATGCCAAAGGCCTTGGACGCTTTGTTCGCGGATATCTGACCCGAACGTAGCGCCTCCAAGGCATTCTGCAGAGCATCCTCGTTCCACGACTTGGTGCCGCCCTCCTTCTTGGGCGTTTCGATGCCCAAACGATGAGCACGTTGCCACAGGGTGGTCGATGGGATGCCATAAATGGCGGACGCTTTCGTCAGGCTCATGTTTTGGTTCTTTAATGCATCTAAAGCTGAATTCATATCATCTTGTGTCCAAGCTTTGGGACCATTAAACTGACCTTTCTCGCCAGAGCCAGAGCCAGCCCCACCACTCATGCCCCCACCACCACCAGCACCACCTGGCCCCGGGCCACAAACGCTGCCGCCGCCCAGACCGTGCTGCTGGTCCAAATTCGTATAGTGCGGCTCCTTCTGATCGTGCGGCGAGCCGTTGGCGATCATCATTGAGTCCTCGCTCGTGTCCGAATTGTACATGTCTGCAAATTAAGGACGAAATTAATCCATCATTAGTATTTATAAGCTTCATTAATTGTGTGATGAAAATCAGGGGTGCCAGAAGCATGAACGGAAATAAACTAAATCAAATACTTTTTGAAGCAGAACAATAGTTGTAGTAAATTTGTTTGGGATGAATGCACAATAGCGCACAAATAAATTATCGGAGGCATGGCTTTGGAAATGCTTTGTTATAAATAAATAAATATTTTGTTCTAATATATAGTCACTTAAATACAATTACACAATAGAGTTATGCCTACTAATTTGGTAGTCTACTTCAATAATTGTTAGGACAGCTTTTAGCTTATCTTATGGAACGCCCTTATGAAAATCCTTATGTAAAAGAATTTGCTTATTATAAATGAACTCTATTATTACTTTAAAGAGACAACCAATATGAGGTTTTTAGTTTAATGTAGTTTAATGGCAAACTTCCAAAAGGTAACACTCACCCATATGCCCTGAGGACATCATGTTGACAATCTCTGGCGTTATTATCATGCCCGGCTCGTGTTTGATTTGGCTCGGATCGATCTCCATGACTGTGGCGCCGCCAATGTCGGCGTGCGTCACGTGTCCCCCATGCTGGCCATGCACACCAGCAGCTGCTGCTGCGGCCGCCGCGGCTGCCGCCTGCTGTTGCTGCTGCTGGTGGTGTTGTTGCTGCTGCTGCTGCTGTTGCTGCTGCAACTGAGCCTGCAACTGCTGGGCATGGAGATGCTGCTGTTGCTGCTGCTGTTGCTGTTGCTGTTGTTGCTGCTGCTGGTGCTGCTGCTGCTGGTGCTGCTGCTGGGCTTGGTGATGGGCATGTTGCTGCTGCTGGGCCTGGTTGAGGGCATGCTGCTGGGCAGCAGCTGCCAGGTGCTTGGCCTCGATCACCTCGCTCTTGATGTGCTGCACCAGATTGGAGTTGCTCTCGTCACCGGTATGGTGATGGGATATCGAGTGCATGGGGGACTGATCGAGCCGATGGATTTGCTGAGCCAAATGATTGTCAATGTCGAGCGGTTCGGTGGGATCTGTGGAGAGGCAAGGCAGGTTAATTAGTCCCAGATACTGATTGGGGGCTAGGAACCCGGCTAGATTCGCTGGCAACACTACCGATAACTCACTTGATAGATCGCGCGTGTCCGTGCTGGGGTTGCAGGACAGATCGACGTGCTCCGTGACGGTGACTGGGGTGGCGGATGGTGCTGGTGGCTCGGGTGTAAAGTCCAGGAATCCCATGGGCACGCCCAACAGGCCGCCGTTCTGCGCATGCAATCGAGGTAGATTCGATGGTGAGGAGAGAAATAGATAGGAATTTATGGTTAGCAAATGAGATCTACTGGAGATCTGTGACTGATCTCTGGCTGAGAGAGCTCTGAGAGAGGCTGGCAGCTGCTGAGAGCTGCTAACAAAACCAAAACTAACTAACTAAACCAACTTACCATGCCCATGCCTAAACTAGTCATATTTTTTGTATCTTTTCCGTCGCGCGCTACTACAATTTGTGTGACGATGGCTTGGTTGCCGGTGGTGGACACGCCGCTCACGCCCGCTGCATTGTTTGAGGTGGCGCTCGATGAATTGGACGCCGGCGATGCCACCGACTGTTCGGTCTTGCAGATCTTGTTCGGTTTATTCTCGAGCTCGTGATCGTGGTCGTGATCGTGACTGTGACTGTGGCCGTGTCCGTGTGGATGTCCGTGTCCGTGTCCGTGCCCGTGGATATGCTCGTGTTCGTGCTCGTGATCGTGATCGTTCTCGGTGTCCGACTCGTCGCCAGTTCCCGCGCCCACCGGTATATAGTTGCCGTCGGCCGTCTGCTGCAGGCTAACAATCGAGGTGGGATTCTGTCCCTGGATGAGAATGGTCTGGTGGGGATGGTGGTGTGCTGGCTGCGGTTGCTGCTGCTGCTGCTGCTGTGACTGTGAGCTGCTCGAACCACCAGAGCTTCCAGAGCCTGTCGGCAAATCCGGTGACTTGGATCGCTTTAACCGGGACTTGCGTGGCGTCAGTGAGGTCTGTCCGCCGGAGCTACCGCTACTGCCGCTCGCTGCAGAGCTCAACAACTGTCCGGATAGGGGAACACCACTGCTGCCACTGGGCACTCCTCCGTGTTGCGTCAGCAAAGCGGCGTTGATTTGCTGCTGCTGCTGCTGTTGCTGCTGCTGGGCATGCACCTGCTGGTCCTGCGCCTGTGATTGGTGGTGTTGCTGCTGCTGCTGCTGCTGTTCCAAGGATGGCGATGGAGCTCCAGGAACTATGGTGGCATTCACAATGTTACCAACAACCGCCTGCTGGATGTTCTCCGATACTGTGATCGTTGCTGTGGCCGCGTCGTTCAAGTCATCCGCATTCTCGGCGGTTTCGCAGAGGCCCTTGATCTTTAATTGTTCGGCGGTGCGCAAGAGGCCCTGGAATGAAATAGGAAAGCGAGTGATTTATTAGTTAAGTTAATCAGGAATATATTTAGGAAACCTTTTCTGAACTATCTTGACTCAAAAATCGGCAAGGAAAACCTTTCTATCAGTACTGAAACCCTAAACAATCAAAACATTTATTAATTGACTTATTATAAAGTTTATTTATATTTATTTACACTTGCCTTTGTTTGAAACTATTATTAGAATTTCCAAAGCAATTAAAACCACTTTATGGTACCTATTCTCAGCTGATTTATATATATATTAATTAAATCCTATGTAAGATTTATAAATTTACTGATTTATGTATTAAATCTGTGCTGTTTAACTTTAAAATCAGTTGTATAATTATTTATACTACGATAATGCCTAAACCTGTCTAATTAATGCTGATTTAAAGGCGAAATATGAATGATTAATACTCTAATAAATCATGTAACTCATATTTAAGCCCATGCTGGGTTGAAAAATTCTTTTAAAACGTGTAAAACTAGTTTGGCTTCATTTGTATATGAAATTAGGCCTAATAAACATGCCAAGCTGTGTTACCTAAGCCATAACTAAAACAAAATTGGTGTCATATCCAGTTCAAATTCGATTTTCTTTACGTTTCATAACCGTTTCTTATATATATATCCTATGCCGCATCTTATCAGTTATCAGTTTCCCCCGAAGCCTGTTTCCCTGGGCAATTTACACACATTGAATATGATGTGTATCCGGAAGAGATTTGATTGAAAAATAGCCTATTTCGGGGGATAGTTGAAAGAGTTCCAAGAACCGCGCCCATTACGGAGCGGGCAGACACACTCGGGTTGCCCAGGGGGAATACATAACAGGGCGGCTTAGGTGATGGAAATTTTTGTCCACTCTTTTTTTGGGACGAGATTTTTTTCTTATTTTGGGATGGACGGCGGCGTGTGTTTGCGCTGTGACAGTCATTACGGCGTCGCTTGTCTTGGCAATGCTCGGTCACCAGTGTCCACAGAGAGCAGCACTAGCCGCAGCAGCACCAGTGTCCAAAGCCCAACCCGTCCAGCAACACTTTCGCCATAACCAACACAACGCCCACGCCCAGTGTCCACTGTCCACTGTTGTCACCCAGCAGAAGCACACACCACCCACATCGCCATCTTCAGCTCCAGGTCCGGCACCATCTCTACCTCCTCCTCCAACCCAATCCGCGCTGCAGTTGGCAGTCTCCGCAGCAATTGGACAGACAAATATTTACTTCAGAAGTTTTTCTTTTAAGCAGTGCGCAAGAGCCTTCCACCCACGGCCCTGCTTCGGCCATTTTATACATATATATATATTTTTTCCATGCTTCGCATTTTAAATTAAAAATACGGAAAAAACACTACGGCTCACGCACACTCCGGAGAGATGGCGAAGAAAAAATTCTTATTACCGCCTGGCAAAGGAAAAAAAACCGAGGGAGGTGGAGATGGAAGATTGGAGACTGGCGGCGATGGAAGCTGGTGGCTGGAAGATTGGGGTGTTCTGGGCGGGCACGAAGGTCTCCTGGCGAAACAGAAAAGAAATTAAGGCAAAAATTGAGTAGGTTGAAATTTGTGTACCCGTTCTTTCGGTTCGCTCAAGCCGCAAAAGAAATTCCCGCCCCATTTTCCACCCCTTCGGGTCGTCCAGCTTGTGTTTAAAAAAAAAAAAAGTAAAAGAAAAAGAAATCTTTTTCTTCTTCGACAGAGAAAAAATCAGGAGAAGGGGCAGGCAGGCTTGGAGGCACACCGAGAAGCAGATGAAGAATCCTTCGAATAAATGAAAGAACACAAATTTTTTTCCCAGCTGTAGATGCAAATGGCAGGCGCCGGAAACGGAACTACGGGCCAAGGGTATGGGGGATGGCGGGGTCCTGGTCCACGTCAGGAAAGGATGCATGATTGCTTGGCTCTATGGGTATGTGTGTGTGTGTGTGAGCTGAGGGCTGTGGTCGCCTGCTCTACTCATCAACGCCAAGACTTTTCTTCTTTATTTATTTAAGTTAAAAACAACAAAAAAAAAAGCTGGTAGAAAAAAAGTACATAACAAATTTACGCAACTTTCTCCTTGCAGCGATTCTTGGTCCTTTTTTTCTTCGGGTTTCTTCTGGAAGCCCAGTGTGTCCAGCACTTTATTAAAAGCAACAAGAACAAAAAAGAAAAGGGCTAAAGAAATTAAGAAGGAGCCAAAAGAGTTCGGTACAGAAAATTTAAATAAATTGCGGCCAAGTGGGGATGAGGCTGGGAGCGGATCGGAGCACGGACTGGAGGGCAGGAAGGTGAGCTGGGCGAACCCAAGACGAGCCCGAGTCCGAGCCCGAACCCAACCCAATCCCAGTCCCTCTTCTTGGCACATTTTTTTCCTCTGTGCCGTGCAGAATTTTTCCTTGTTTTTAATTACGACAACGACAGAGCAGAACAGAAGCGCTCTAATGGCCGTGAGGGCACACCCGGACCTGGGACTACTCCTGCTCCTCCACGGACCTCTCTGGACTGTCCGCTCCCGGGTCTTATGTAAAGCAATACACAAACGGGAAAAAAGGCTGCGTGGCCAGCAAAGTCTTGGCAAGCAGTCGAAGGAAAAAATTGGCATTGGGCAGGTATATGTATGTACGTATGTATCCAATGGCTACCCCGAAAAAAACCAAGTCCAAGGAGCAGCAGCAGGAGCAGGAGAAGAGCAGAGAAAAATCACTGCTCCTTGCCTGGTTTTGATAATCTTCCAACTGCAAATTCCAATTAAAAACTCTTCATGTGCTAAAGTCAAATCAAAGAGAGAGAGAGAGGGTGGAGAGCTCTCCGCAAGAGGATTGAAGTGGAGAAGGGAATAACCCCTCACTCTCTCCCTCTCTGTTCTCTTTTTCTCTATTGAAATTCTAACGCAATTAGTCCATGAAAATAAAGCGTCGTCAATGCTGCGTATGAGTGATATATGGCTTAAATGGCACAATAGCTCCTCCGCTCAGTGTCCGGCTTCCTGGCCGGTTCAGCTCCGCTCAGCTCAGCTCAGCTCCGCTCGGGTCTCTCTCTGGGCTAAAAAACAGAGAGTCCTGACCAGCCGGGCATAATTGAAAAGCGAGACCGGCTCTGACAAGGACTAGCAACAAGGACGAGAAGCAGCATAGAAAAAACTGTATCTAATGCTCGGTTTAAAGAAGAATCGCATAAAATGGGGGTAAACATGAGGAAAAAAAAAAAGCCACTGCACCACGTTGATCAAAGACACAAAATCTGTCTAAACCATAAATGAACAAGGTTCCGGGTGGCATCAATGCGGCAAGAGAAGCAATAAATGCCAAGAAGAAGTCTCTGGACAGCAATTAAGAGCCCAACCGAAAGAGATTTCCACCTCGCTTCAGTTTAAATAATTAAGAAATAAATAATAGTATCCAGATCTTGATTTTATTCAAGCTCTTTAGTATACAAACTCGAACTAGATATTCATTTAGGAACCAGAAGAAAAATACTTGTATATACTTGCATTTAAAATTAAAGATATAACTTTTAGCATCTGGATCTCGATGTCTTTGTAAGATTTTCTGTTAATAATTTATAAAGGCTATCTCTAACAATTATAGATCTTTCTTCTTTTTTCTTTATCTCTAAATTAGTCATATCTATATATATATAACTAAATTAAATGTATATTTATTTTCATTTAGTTTAATTGACATACTTTCTGTATACTTCCTACCAATCCCCTATTTCCGACCCTTACTAAATATCTTATTACCTACTAATGAATTTATTCCACACATATATTTCTAAGACATTATTTATTTAACATGTCCGCCCAATTTTTGTGTAGTCTGTCAAACAAAAAAGGAGAAAATCTTCTTAAAAGGTTGCCACCACTCTAGCCCCTCTGAACGTGATATTTAAGCCCTTATTTCCGCTGGACAGCAGGTACAGTAACGTCCAACGATCCTAGCCAAGGACCCCGCCAGAGCCGTGGAAAAATCGATAATTACTAATGTAACTAAATACAATTAAAAGCAGAACCAACAAAAAAAAAAATTACACACATAGAATGAGGGAAAATCGCGGGCTTTTCATGCAAAGACAAATGAGCGGAAGGAAGGCGGCGGCAGGCAGCAGTGAAAAATAGAAGGGGGGGGCAAAAAAAATCGGGGAAAAATGCGCTTACTTACAGCCCAGTTGGCAAATGGGCAACCCAGGATGCTGCTGCTGACCCCCTCCCCCCTCCCCGACCATTTGCCGGCTTTTCCTGTTTTCCCGCCGACCATCAAAGACAATGGCGGCGCCCATTCAAGGGTTTAAAATTTCACCATTTGCATTTTTTTTGTGCCTTGGAACCCCAAGCCCGAACCCCCCGGGTTTTCCATACCACTTTGCTGCTCAGTAATTTCATTTCATTTACCATTTTTTTGTTCCTATCCTTATCTTCGTCTTTATTATTATTTTTTTTAGAGTTTTTTGTTTTTTGTTTGCATGCATTTGTCATTGATGTCGAGGGAAAAAAAAACCCATCTCGGGGAGTCGAATTCGCAGCTTGATTAAATGTCCATTGAAGACGAATGAACTTCCTTACTTGGACGACGCCGCCGCTGCGAAAATTACAAGGCAGAGGCATTGGCATCGGCATCGGCATCAATATTGTGTAACTGAAACTGAAGTACATGTCACAATTTGTCTTTTTATCGGGAAATTGCGCCCCGCCCTCGCCAATGCCTGCCCAGCCAAGGGTTGAAGTTTCTTCATCGGAGAGCCGCAAAATAATTGCATGCAAATGAGCCACTGACGTGCCGCATGAAAATCTACATAATCCGAAAGATAAAGGTGCGGGGCGGGACTGCTGAGAAGGGTACTGCTACCACTGGAAAGCGCAGAAATCTCCCATGGATTTGCATTTTAACACGTTTCCGATGAAAACTCTATTTTCTCTGCCCAGAAATGGGTGAGTTTTGTATAAAGGCAACAATGTTGCCAATTCCAAATGATTGGGAGGGACACGAAAGGAATAGTAGTGGCCAGAGTTCAATAAAAATGATGCTAAGAAATATGAAAATGGAAAATATTTGTGCGGACGTGCCCTAAAAATTTGACTGACATCGGCTGATAAACATAGGAGTTATCAAAAAAATAGTTTCTTTGTGTGCTGAACTTCTGCAACATCTACATTTGAGTTGGCAGCACTAACATGTTGCTTAATATGCTCCTAGCAGCATCTGTCTTTTTGGGGTGTTGCTGTCAACATATCCTGCTACCTTCCGTCTTGTTTAATTGAAGTTTATCACCCTGGAAAATATTTTGAACGTAAAGCTAGGTAAAACAATATACATTTTAACTCTTTTCGATGAATGCTCTCTTATACCAATTATTACAAAGAATTATTTCTAAGAATTTACCCATTTTAAAACCAAATGTTACATATTTTTACTAAAAATGTTACTGTTCAAATTCTACAGAATCTTCAAAGCCATTACTCTGTAGAATTCCTACCTTACCTACTTGATTTCTCTTCAAGAAATCTTATAAATTCACTGAAGCACAAACCAATTTAAATCTTAGGACATGAGGTTACGCTTTTGGCATTTTTAATTTCTGGACAGCAGCTATAACAAACAGTAAGCACTCACTAACAAATACTGATTTCTGATTGAGAGTCGGTGCTGGTGTTGGCCAATTTCTACACCAAATCGTTCGATATTTACCTGCAAAGAGAAAAGGAGAAAATTTGCAAATTAGTACAAATGTATAATTAGTTTGGTAAAGATATTAAAATATTTTGGTTTATCATGGGTGATTTTGCAAAAATCAGAGATTAATAAAGACTTAAAGAATACCACCCAGAGACAGGGGCGGGCGACGACGACCGAGGAGGGGTTTTTCGGCCGCTGGAGAAGACAACAAGGAAGGGGAAACTTTTCGAAAGCGGAACCAAACCAGTTGCTCCGATGGCTGACTTGCGCTTGATCATCAATAAGAAAACAAAATGGAGTCGGAGTCGGAGTCGGGAGTCGGCGGGGCCATCCATCGCAACGTTAACAACTCCAGCTAATTGCCTTGCCAACGATAGATACAAAGATATAAATATATTTACAACAAAGTAAACAAATTGACGGTAAATGAGCACAAATGATTAAAGAAAAATTTTTGTCGAGAAATTGCTTACTCGGTAGAAAAGATGAAACTTTAAATAAAGTAAAAATTGATACAGTTTTGCCTAGAAAAGGCATTAAAAGATTTTTAGAATGCAACTATTTATTTAAAAAATATAATAATTAAATTTACGGCCAAAATTAATCAGAAACTTAAACTAAACTTACTAACTAACTATTGTTAAGCTAAACTCTAAATTTGATATTATTTCTAAATATACTAAATACTAAAATATTAAGAAAAACATACAAAATCCCCTGAGACTTTAATAAAACTGAGACTTCAATAAAACTGAAACTAGAACTAGCACTGGACCTCGACTTCTTGTATATTTATTTAGAAACTCCATTCAGAGAAAATCCATTGCGAAAAAAGTGTTGGGGGAAGGGAAATAAAAGCAAATTGGTGAGCAAGTAAATTACAAAATTGCTGACACACACACAAAGGTGTTAAAAAGAGACAGCACACCAATAGTGACCAATCAAAAAAATTAAAAAAAAAAAAAAAGCAGCGCAGAAAAGAAAAGGAAAGAGAAACAAATTCGAATATTCGCTAGCTGCAAAAGTTTATTGAACTTTTTTTCGACGTTTCTCGGTTGGCTCTCATTATGGCTCCATTATACTCGAATTGTTGTTATTGTTGCTGCCCGAGTCTTGGGTAAGGTGTACGCCAAAGTTATAAAATCGGCAAGCCAACAACAATAACCGACGCATATTAATGAGTTTTGCATGCGACGCGACTTTTGGTTTTTAGCGCAATGGTATGTGTGCGCGTGCGGAAGGTATTTTCATAGCCAATTAACGGAGGTAACGAAAAATAATAAAAACCCATTGGGAAAATGAACGGTATGAAATATTTTCAATTTCCCAAATTGGTTGCTAAGCGAGGTTTATTTTAATATATAACTGATTAGGAAGAGTGAAAATTAATTAGTGGTTTTATACTTTTAGAGACTTTTGATCCGCTGATTACCAGAAAGTTCTCTTGAATAAATGATTTGTAATAAATTTGTACAATTTATTTTAACTTTAGTGCTTATTTTAACAAATCAATTAAGATGAGTGCGGCTCTAGCCCTAAGAAGAAGACATTTCTAAAGGTAACGATAGAACCTATAACATATGTAAGAGAAAGAAGAATTTAAGTAAAATAGAAGTAAAATGTAACTTTACAAAGGTAACAGTAAAACCTAGGAGATATTAAGGCCTCCGTTATATTCAAATATTTGAGGTTAAGCCCGAAAAGAGAGTGAAAAATCAAGCAAAAGCAAAAGAATAAAAGAAAAGTGGCCAAACGACCTTCAATCATAAAAATAAAAGCCAGACAAACCTTCAAAAACGCCATCAAAATCAAATAAAACAAATGCCAGTGGAGGACAAACAGAATAAAGGGGGAGAAAATGCAATTTTAGGTTTTACCTCCTCTCACTCACTCACTCACTTACTCGCACTCGCACACACACACACGCGAGCGCTCAATAAAAAGCGTGAAAATGTATGAATGAACGTCTAGCCAGCCCTCCCCCCGCGCTCCATGCTCTCCCCCAATGTGTGCTTAACGTAAGGCGCGACTTTTGATATTGAAATGGAGTGAATAACGGGGAAGGAGCGAGCCGGGCTAGAGGAAAGGAAAAACAAAACAAAATATAACAAATTGATAGACTCAGAACGAAAGGAGCCAAAGGCAGAGTAAATGCTAAATTTCACGAGCAAAACAAAGGAGAAAAGTAACAAAAAATAATCATAAAAATACTTAACACATACACAGCGAGACGGGGGCATAGAAGAAGGCAAATAAAAGAAAACAAACAGTAACAAAAAAGAAAAGAAAAAAAAGTAAAAGTTGAATTTTTCCAAAGAAACTGCAGAGCAAAACAGAGAATTACGCGAAAAATAATAATAATAAAAATACCAAAGCGAAAAGGAGAGACGCGAAGGCAGACACAAAGCAAATAACGTGTGGGAGAGCAGCGTAGAGCAAAGTATATATGACAAGACAACGGGACAGCTGAGAAAGAGGGGAGGCATTCCAGAACAGGATAGGGCACCAAAGGGGAAGAAAGAGGCAAGAAGGTGTGACGCAAGCAGACGCAGCAGCACCAACATTTTTATGGCCCTGTCTGCGCGAAAAAAAAGTAAAGAAAAATAGTAGCCAGGGAAGCTGGAAAATATAGAAAAACGTGGCACAATAAGACGCCGTCGTCGCCTCAGACGGGAAAGCGGGCGCAAAAGGGAAGTAACAGTAAGTGGCCCCATCCGAAAAAAAGCTATAAAAAAAAGGACGAAAGCAGGGGATTCCCGGGCTTCAATGATATGTGAACATCCCACAAAGAAGTTGCACAAGTGCCGGCTTACCAAACACACACGCGCAAACACACGCGGAGAGACCCCCCACTCAAGAAACCGTATGGGAAGTGAGAGAGTGGGAGCAGCAGAAAGAGAGGAGTGCACTACAGTAGAAAGAGACCGGGCTAAGCATGTTAAGCAGCTGTTAAACGGGCACTGGCAGCTGCCACCATATGCACTTGTAAAGTACACAGAGAAAAAAACATACCAGGCATACATATTCATAGATTTTCATTAATGAATTTGTTAAAAAATTATTTCAATCAGAAATCGAAAATGTTGAGTACTCACAAATCTGTAAAATCAGTACGGTTGCAACTTTGTAAGTTGAATATTTAAGTATATTCTGGTATTTCTTAGTATATCAGTCAATATGATTTATAATATTGTAGAGTATTTTCTTTAGTATAAAACCTTTTTCCTATGTGCAGTATCCAAATTATCTGTGCGGGAGAAGCTCAAAAATCAGGTGAAATAACGGCAAACTACCGACAGCAGCCCCAAAAAATAAACGTTTATCGGCGGTATTGCATGTGGGCATATAAGTACATAACCATTCAACCAAGATATAAATGAACTTGATTCAACGACTTGTTCGATGGGAAAGTAAAGCAGACAGGAAGCGAGGATACAGGGATTCGAGGAATCGAGGACAGAAAACAGATGTGAGCCGATTTAACAGCTGGACAATAAACACCGCTAAATAATGGGAAGTTCCCTTTGATAAAATACCGCTAGTCGGCGATCGTCTAGATTTAATAGTTACTTAAAAATTTAAACAAGATCACAGACTTATCTAAAAATGTTTGCCGATATTGGCATAGCTTATTTTCAAACTCAAATGATTCGACAACCTTTACACCAATGTCCATTGAACCCCACTCAGTAAGTAATCCAAATTACTGGTAAACTGCCCGGGAAACTGTGGCATTATCCCAGATACAAATCGGCAACCGGCAAACAATAGCTGGAGAGCATAATGAGGGAACAGAACAGAACAGGAAGTGTCGGTCATTTGGTCAGAAAAAAGCATATTTATTGGATGGATGGAGTGGACACTTAGTGGAGTGAAGTGGATTGCTGGGGAACTAAGGCTGGCTTGCTGGCAGCTAAAATTGAAAACTTATAAAATCGAATCAAACCGAACCTAAACTGAAATTGAACTCGTACTCATCGAGGGGAAAAGGGCAATAAGCAGCCATCTGGGATGGGATGGAAAGTCATGGGGTTGGGGATTTGTGCGGATTGCGGACTGAAAATGGGGATTGGGGATTGCGATGTCAGATAGGTTCCACCTTCTGGCTGACTCACACACACACACGTATATAGCCCCATGCACTGGTGAGGCCAAAATACAAATACAAATCGTGAGGCTTAATATGCATGGCTGGATAAATTGCTGGCTGCCCCGAGTCGTCGCCAACATTGCTGATTGAAGGCAGTCGCAGTCGTCGCAGTCGTCGTCGTCGACTGAACTCTGGGAAGGACAGGGAAGCAAAGGGGTGGCCACTGGGAGGTACTGAGAGGCAGGGATGCGGGACCCAAAGGGGGTCCGTTATGGAACAACCATGCCGTGGGGCGACCGAGGAGAAGAGACCACGATGACGACGACGACGACGACGACGCTGGCAGTCAGTCACTCGCCGAGTCTGCTTGATTGGACTTGGACGGACCTCGAAACGTGCCGATTCCCAGCTTGGATATATGCACACTAGGGTGGTCCTTTTCAAGTCAGGCGCCTCATTTAAGACGATACTAACACCTTTAAACAATTTCCTTAGCCTTGTTATTAGGGATAAGCAATTTTTTATGGGACCTATAAATAACATCACTCATACGCCACGTGGCAATATTAATAATAATGTAAATTGTTCAAGATTATAATGAAGTTTTGGTTTAATTTACTGTTTAAAATTTTACTGTCTTTTTAATTTGAAATATATCTTAAATACATTGATAAAAAAAAATTATACAACGTGTCGTATGCGTAATATGCTATAATATTTGAGGTGATCATTTTTGCTTTTTGAATGTTTACTTTATATTTTGTTTTACATAAAATATTTGAAAAAGTAAGCATTCATTTTTGTAATCCAAGCTTAGGAAAGAGGTCCACCCTAATGCAAAAGCATATGTATATTTGTATGTATGCTTCTGCGGGCCAGGCCAGTGTTGTGTTTGTGGCTTCTCTCGGGCAAAGGTTTCGTCAGCCCTTACTTACACACACTAGCACAACTAACGCACGCACACACACTCGCACAGTGCCAGTGGAAATACACGGTTAATTTGCCATTTTTATGGTTTCATGCCTCTGGCTTGGACAGTCTAAACAGAAACAGAAACAGAACTACATATAGTCCACAGCCACAAACATATACATGAACATACATATGTATATGCCTCAAAGAAATTTCATAAAGCGAACTTAACACAGATTATGCATACACAAACCTACATAGGAAGACGTTATACACTCGTACAGTCTGCTGTTTATGTACAAATCAAAAACTTCGAAGAACTTCGAAGCCAAAAAAAAAAAAAGCAGCCCGAAATTTCAATTTCAAAACCCAAAGCCCAAAACCCAAAGCCGAACTTCTCCCTTGGGCAGTTAGGGTCGTCCGTCTGTCTGTATGTAAAGCTTGGCCAGGAAAAAAACCAACTTGGGATGACGAAAGCCAAGCGAAGAGGCAGCAGCGGCCGAGGGCGGGCAGGCAGGCACACAAAAATCATCATTTATGCAGATTTCAAGGCACTGATAGCGACAGTTTGTTCCAGAGAGTGGAGTGTGTGCGGCTACAAGCGATTTGTCCCTATCTACGAGTATATACAGGAGTTTCCCAAACATACATATGTACATTACATATAGATTGCCAAGGTCCACAGTTTTTCAAAGATTTAGGATAGGTTTCTGCCTTAAAAAAATAGTTGAGAACAGCGATTTTTAGGAATTGAAATACACATATATTATTAGGTGGTTTTACTTTTGCTGAATAAGCAAAAAACCATTTGGCACTAAATTGAGCTTTAAAATCGTTTTTAAACTGTAAAAGTTAAGCAGATTGAATTCAAAGAAATAAAGATTATACAAACTTGAAACTTTATATATCTTAGGAATATAAAATGAAAATAATTTACCACTTTCTTGTATTTAAAAAATATTTGTAATATTTTTTGTAATATTCCAAAACCTTTCAAATACAAAATTCTGCCCTACAGTCCCCCAATTTCTAAACGCACTAAGCTTTCACCCAGCTTCTATATGCATAACATTTAAATAATACAAAAAATATAAAACAAATAACCGGACGCTATCAGAGTCAAATAAAAAAGTGCCCTTAACTGCCTGCCTCTTGCAGCCCCAACCCCCCAGCAACACCTACACTCCCACCTCCTGCGTCCGCCCTTTTTAAGATTTTTGCAATGCAAATTTGTTTTTTATTTTTGTTTTTTAACACATACATAAATACATAAACCTACACAACCAGGCTTACATACACATAACATTTAAGGCACAAAAACTTTCTTTCTTTGGTGTTTTTTGAAAGTAAAATAAAAATAAAAGTGATTGGAACTTTTTGCCGAACTGATTTTACAAAGCGATAAACGGGCCAGGCCAATGAAATATTTATGCATTTCATACACGTATATATATAGTTTATACAGTACACATCAATATGGAGAGGAAACAAAGATATGGGGGCGACTCTTTCTTCTTTGGGGTCCCCCTCTGATAAACTTTAGCTGCCAACTTATTCGCTTATCGCTTTCGCAGAGTTTCTCACAACAGGAGAGAATCGGGGGACAGCTGCAATTTGAGGAGAGACCCCAGAGACTTACTAAAAAACTGTAGAGACATTGTAGCTGGCCTGAGAACGAGACCGAGCCAAACTAAGCCAAAAGAAATAAAATCTAAAGTGGCGGAACCCTATAATCGAAATCGATTTCGCAATGTGCCACAGCAACAACAAGGAGATATATATATCTGTGTATATATGGTATGGGAGAAGCGACACCTACTACAAAGAGGCTTTGGCTTTGGCCGCTGAAATGGCACCGAAAGACGATTTGCCAAATTTGCCAAACTTACAAACTGATGGCGATGTCGTGATGGGTATTTCTCTGAAGAAATTCTGTGTGTGCGCCGCCGTCTCGCGGTGCTGTGCGGTGTGTGTGTGTGTGTTTGCATGTCTTTGTAAGTAAATTATGTTAATTGTATTCTTTGACTGTCACCGTATCAAACGGGGCAAATGGGGCCCAACAGTCCGCAGTGCCAGCTCCACTCCACTCTACTCTACTCGCCACCAGGTCCCATCCGAATCAAAATCCCAGACCCATTGGTGAATAAAGGCGAAAAAAGACAATAAAATCCGGCGAATTATTGTCAAACCGAAATTTAAATACACTTGTGGGGGAAGTATCTATAAATGTCCCATTTCCGTATATTAAAGCCTGTAATTAAAGCAAAACCAGCAAGTCAAGTAAATAAATTCTCTAAAAGTACTTGTTGAATCCGATTCTTCTAGGATTTTATTCTATTATATTTTTCTTGCAGAACTTTTCTAGTCCTTAATCCTAAATGTTAGTTAATAGGCTTTAAATATTAAAACGTTTCATAGAAAAGGGTCAAGAAAATTCAAATTCCAACAGAAAATAGATTTTTAGCTTGAACCTTTGATTACATAGTACGAGCAAGTACTTAAAAATATGCAAAAATGTAAAACGCTGTATTTTAAGAATTCTACATTTTATAGAACAAAATTCTCCTGATTATAAAACCAATGAATAAATATAACAAGCAATGTTATAGAAAAAAAGTTAAAAAAGTTTCATTTTGAATGTCAACATTACAGTTTAGCATTTATAATTAAAGCAAATATATTTTAGAATATACACTCTATATATCGCAAATAAATTCTGATATTTTGTACACTTTTGTACTTAAATATAGTTACAAATTAGCAAACATTTTTTGATTACAAATTAGAATTCAAAAATGTTCTCTGACTTTCCCAATTATTTGATCGAAACCTTTTGACCAAAGATCTACAAGGGTATTCAATGAAATTAAAAAACAAGCATACACACTCTCTCTGTACACACAAATGTGCTCGAGTGTGTGTGTGTGTATTTGCGGATACCCCAAATATAAGGTTATGTACTGTATAAATATATCTTTATCTGTATCGGGCCGAGCCGAGACGCGTATATGTGCACATGCGGTTCGAAATAAAACAAATTGAAATTCATTTCGTGTGCGACACACACAACACAACACAGGGGAGTGAGTTAGGGACTCAAAAAATAAAAATAAGAGAGCAGGAGCCAAAGTCATCTGCTGGGGCCATTTGGCACACCAAATCATGGGCCCATCTGAACGCTATATGTATTTAAAAAGATCAAAACATCTCGCGCTCGCATCCGTTTTGCAAAACCATATTTCCTAGTTCTATATCCATCTCAATCGCTGATAGCAACAATCGAACTGTTGATTGTATCCCAAACTTGTGTAAGACTTTTTTCAATAAAGCTCTAACAAGCCGGGGAGCGGAAGCATTTGTTGTGTGAGAAACAAAGGTAAAAATAAAAACGTGCGAACCAAACAACCAGAAAATGCCGGCTCAAGTCGGACATGAGCCGAGCCGGGCTCAGCCGAGAGCTGAGAAACTTAATTTTTGGCTGACTGACGACGACTACGACTGGTGAGACAAGAAACTGGTTTCCAATTGCCGGCAAAAGAAGCCCGGAGCAGCTGGAGGGCACGCTGGGGGGCTGGAGGGCGGCACGCATGACTTCAGCAGCAGCAAACCACAAAAAAAAAGTATAAAAAACTACATACTTCGACGCGCCGTTTTCCCAGCTGTTTGTTGACCTCAAAGAGCTAAAGCCAAAGCCAAGACGGGCCAAGTCATGGTTATGGCCGGGCCAAGTCGGACCAGGCCATAAAAGAGGAGCACAGCCAGAGCAGGCCGAGTGGCCAGGTTAATAATAGACAGCGCAGTAAGCCAGCTCGAAGCAGGCAGAAGAATCAGACGCCAGCAGCAAGACAAGCAGAACGAGACTGGTTCTTCAAACTGGCCCAAACACAGCAACCGGGAGAGAGATGGTGTTGGCTTACACGAGGTATTTTACTCGGCTCTGAGATGTGGAAACACTCAAGCAGCCGGCTATGAAAATTATGGAGCCTTTCTGTTTTCCCTGTTAAGTAGTTTTAAATTTTTTGTAAATCACTTTTATTTTTCTATTTTAAGAAATTTTAATTGATTAACCTAAATTAATAAAAATACTCATCTAAATTAGAAAATTAATCCAATGTGAAGAAATGTATTAATAATGGCTTAGTATTAGGAGTATATAGGGCCATCAATTAATATAAAATATTTGGCAAAGAAACAAACATGTTCTTAGTTTATAAAATATACTTAAAGTCTGAAAATAATAATAAGTTATATATTTATAATATATAGTAATTTAGAACCTTCGCGTCAGGTATTTATATCTAACCTCACATACTCGAAAAATCTCTATATTTACCCAACAATTAGTTAACTAGAAAAAAACTTTCGAATATATTTAATATATATTAAATATCAACAACATAATCCATATTAAACTTAACTATAATTAACTCTAAATAATTTTCTGTCACGCTAATCAACTTGTAGTTAATTTTAAATCTGATAAATAGCAAATAAACTCCTAACAAATATAGTTTTAGATTGTATTAGCATTGTTAGCCACATGGTTTAGCTGCAACTTAACCGGCGAACCGGCAAAAGTGTTTATTTACACTCGTGGCATTTGTTGTTTAATTTCCCCCCCTTTTTGTTAGCCACAATTGAGCAATCAAGCGGAAAGACGGAGTGAATGAACACATAAGCAAAGGATTTTCCCAAGAAAACTTCCAAGAAGAAGAGGAGGAAGACATAGAGAAGGAAGCCGAAGACGGCAAGTGTTAAAAAAGCAAGATGAAAAGCGCAAATGGCAATAAGAAAGTGACGACACAAAAACCTATAAAAACCAAGAAACAACAATAACAACAACAAAATATAAGACAAATCTTCAAGGACGTATGCCAAGGTAAACACACACACACACACATGAAGCCCAAAGAAGGAGATGGAGGAGACAAAGAAGGAGATGAAGATGGAGGAGGAGGAGGAAAACGAGACACACAAAATAAGTAAAAGTAGAAGAAGCAAAGCGGCTAAAGAAAACGCGACCTGTTTGATGGCAACACTCACACACACACATAAAAGGAGATGTGAAAAGCAAGTGTAGGAAAAACTCGTTTCGAAAAGAAGACGAAGATGGGGGAGAGGGAGGGGGAAAACCCCACCAACAAATCAGGAATAACTCGAGTAACAAAATGTAGGTAAGTTTTATACCGTCCCCTCTTCGCTCATGTTTTCTTTTTCAAGGAGAAGACCACGAGAGGGGGGAAAGGAGCAGGAGGACAACATAAAATTTAATCAAAAGGCAAACGTTTGAAAATGTGCCAAAGAAGGAGTAAAGAAAATAAAAATAAAAAAAGGAAAAGGAAAAGAAGAAGGCAAGAAGGAGACGTGAAGCAGACGGCGACGACGACGTGCGCGTAATGTGGAGTAAAAGCCAGTTTGATAACGGTCTATGTGCCCCTCTCTCTCTCGCTCTCTTCCTCTATCTCTCATATGTGTGTGTGTATTGTCTAGCCTAGATTTACGGACATAAATTATGCAAGAAATGGAGCAGACGGCAAAGCAATGGCGAAAAGGAGAACACAAGCACAAGAAGGAGCCAGCGAACACACAAAAAGGAAGAAAACTCAAAGACAAGATAAGGTCAAGGTCTCTACTCTGCACCCCCTTTGTGTCTCCCTTCCACTTTCCCCTTGTACTTCATAGCAATAATAATACTAATAATAATAGTTGTAGTAACACTAATAATAGTTAATAAAAAAAAGGGACGAATAAGAAAACGTGTTCCCTTATAAAACAGGTTTGTCTAACGTTGCCCTTTTTTCAATATTCATTTTTACCTGCTCTTTTCGCTACCTGTTGCAGTCCCTAAGCTGGCAAGTAAAAACTGAAAGTCACTCCAAGGGAACCACAAAAGACTAACCCTCCAATCGTCGTCATCCTCAATTCCTCCATTAAACTATCTCAAAACCCGACGAACGTACACCTGTACGCCAAGCGTAAGCAGATTGTAAAGTCAATGAGCTCTATTTATTTCTGAGTCACCCTATTTAGGTGTGATGTAACCCCAAAAACTAGAGAAAAGAAAGCAAAATGGGAATGAAGAATGGTTAACCTGTAGCCAAAGTGAAAATTTACAGTCACAAAGAGGATCTGGTCGCGATCAAGGGATATTGAAAGTTTTAAATAGTTTAATCACGCAGAAATATAATTATGTCATTAAACAATATTAAGAAATATTATATCAGGAATAATATATGGAAAGGGTAACAAAAAATAATCCTTACAATACTTTAAAGTACCTATATGCAGCTTACAAGGACATTAGAGGATTGTAAAGTACAAAAGTATACAATTTTAAGGATACTACATTAGTGTGTTATAATAATAATTATTATACGACGCATCAGGTTTTTGTATAACTATTTTAATACCCCTTGGATCTCTGGGAAATATGTAATAAACTGCAAAAACTGAATTTGAAAAAATAAATAAGAAATAATTAAATTCCAACTGATTTGGAATATTTCTCATTATACAAATGCCATTGAAGGGTTATATTTGTTTTATAAATAGTAAATTTTAGGAAATACTATTAATTCAGTACAACTTAATTAATACCTAAACCCACGTGTGCATGAATGGATAATTTCTTTATTTTCAAAAACTTCCCTCTCTAAGAAGAAACCCCAAAAAACTCCATTCTTAATTGTCATGGGAGCGAAGCACAGAATCGTTCTCTTTCTAATTCGCTTTCCGCTCTTTGAGGTTTCTTTTCGGTTCGGTTGAATATTTTTTTCTTTTTCTTTTTTTTTTGGTAATTAATTCTACGCACTTGCGCAACAATGTCGCGTTCGCTATAACTTCAAGCCGAATCCACGCACTGGGTTTTCAAGGTCTAATGAGTTTGTTGCCACCAAGCTAGAGACCATTGGCTATAATGAGCCTGGCCGAAGAAAAATTATAATCATCATTGAAATAAATGATTAAATTACTGTGACTACAGTGCGTTTTGTGCCAGGGACCTCTCTGAATATTGGATTCTTGAATTGAGTAAACTGAGGAAACTAATGGTTATTACACAGCTAATTTTATAATTGTGTGATCTTTTGTTAACTCAGATTTTTGAGATAGCAAATTAAGTTAAACCTTTTTGAAAGTATAAAGTTCTTGAAAATAAAGATTGTCTAATTAAATTCTCTTTTTGAGAACCTAATTCAACACTTCACATACTATATAGTACCTTATTATAAGTCTTTTGCCTTTTTCGAGGCACTGTGGGCATAATTCTTTTGGTTCATTATTATAATTGTAGTGGCTGCTTGGGCCTACCACCTGGAACAATCAACTTCTTGGCGATCTTTAACACCTGAGCGGAGGACAGGGTGAAGGGGAGTTTTCCCATCCGGCCAAACTAAAGTTCAAGGCCTCTAGCCGGGATTGATTTGCTGTTTGGCGTTTTCCCTTCTTTCTTTCTTAGCTTAATTTTTTGCAAGCTGTTTGTGATTAATTAGTGTTAATTACAATGTCGTCCAGGCGAATATGTTTCGTAAGGTTTTGCTTATACAACCTCCTCAGCGAAATCACAAATTGTAAAACGATTACATAAGCCTTTAATATGAATGAATTGGGACTGAGACTGAGACTGCTTCGTTTCGGTTTTAATTTGAGGTTTTTTGTCTTTATTTTATATGGTATATACGGGTGCGAGATGAGCTCATTTGTGTTTAGGGGGAAAGACTGAAAATAAGATATGAATATTGAAATATAATATAGGGGCAGGTAGGCAGTACGCTTGGGGTGTCATCATTAAAGTTTTCTTGGCTCGAAAAGTTCTTTGAACTGAATTGCTTAATGGTTGTTGGTTAGCCAAGAGGCAAGAAATTAAAAATCAAGTTTATGAAAGGTATAAGAGTCGGGAATAAATAGAACTGTGACTAAGAGAGTCTCCTTAAGAATGAGCATCACTTCTGTTTGGATATAATTAACTTTCTATAGATTCCAGATCACTAAATTAATTACTTTAAGTGGCCCACATATTAAATTTGGAAAAGAGAGCAGCTGCAGCAGCATCATCTGAGTTGAAATTGCAATTTCAGACCCCGATGAGAAATAGAATGTGAACACATAGCAAGTGCGTGCGGGGCTAAGACATATAGCTCACACGCGCTCTCTCATACAATGTTGCTGCCCAGATATATCTGCACTCGATTTCTTAATTGAATTTGGTCTAAAGCATACTACTAAGCCAAGCCAAAACCGAAGCACGAACTGGAGAAAAACGCATTAGGGGAGCTGATGATGTTGCTGCTGCGCGGCGACTTTGCGCTAATAAGTTTATTATAAAATAATAATTACAAACCGAACTGAGGAGGCGGAGGGAGAAGGAAATAACGAGAAAGTCGTTGCACGCTGATTAGCTTTGTGGCTACCGACTTGAGGAGAGTCCCGACTTGGGCTGACTGACTGGCTCTATGCTACATATATCTATATCAATATCTATAGCCACGGCTATGGGTTGCGTCTGTGTCCGTGGTGGATGGATGCTGATTAGGCATCAGCTGCAGTGGCAGCAAAGCGAAACCGAAATCAAGCCAGGCACGTACACGAAAGTGTTAATTGCAAATGTACCAAGAAGCCAAGTTGGGGTTATCCAGGGGAGCCAGGAAGGGGCCATTGCAGAGGTGCCAATATGTTACGCTGCGCCAACAAATGCAGTTGATGCTCTCTTGGGCGGACAGAGAAGTCTGACTTAAATTGAATTGTTCAGTTTTCAGTTTTAGTTTCTATCGGAAACTAAGCAATACATTTCTTCAAAAGAAGCTCTTCAACTATGTAAATTTTTCACGCAAAGAATGTGGTTTGCCTTAAATACCTTGTATGTTCAAAGGATTCTTGTCCGCTAGAAGAATCTTCCTTGAAGGAATCTTGAAACCGATAGCTAAAGAATATATATAGTCAAAAGGCATCCTCATTCCCTCATTTCCCTCATAAAACTGTCCGTTCAAAACGTACTTGTCCGTTCAATGAAGTCTTGTCCGCTTTAGAGAGTTTATCCGTCAAAATATTGAAAACTAAGAATTATATATACTCAAAAGAGAAGTCCTCTTATTGGAACTTTCCGCTCGAACTGAATATAGTCCACTCAAACATATATATCCCTATTTGGATCGCAGGGTTTAGGGCGCATGCGCAACTTGGTTTTTCCAGTGGCGATAAGGAAACCACTGGGCGACCGTCGAGCTCTGTGGCTCGGCCCATAAATCGATGATCGGCAATTGGATTATGGTGGACGGATTGGTGGCCAGAGGCGACCGCAGGGTGGCAGCGGGGGCACAAAAAGAGAGAGTGCCACACGCAGGCACAAACAGAGGCGTCAACGAACCGGTTTGCGAAGGGTCGTCGCCGTCGTCGTGGTCGTGGTCGTCGTCGCGGAGAAGTCGCATACGCGTCAGCAATAATTAATCAATCAATAATTGAGGCAGCCCAGGCACCAACACCAGTACCCCAACACTCGCACACCAGCACTTAAACGCGCACACACACACACACTCATACACACACTGGCAGAAAGACAAATCCAGACGGCGAGTGAGAGAAACGTTCAACTAATGACAGGGCATACAAAATGGCCGACACATAAGCCCATTAAGTCCGAGCAAACAGACATCCGGTGACCATCCAGCGCGCAAGTGTTCCAAAGGGAAGGGGTTCGCAGCCATCGGCTAGGTTCAACCTAACCCCGACCTCTTAATACATCGAAGTCCGCTCAATAAGCCTCTGCTTATCCGCCATAAGAGAGTGCCAGCAAAGAAATCTCTGGCCGAAAAAAAAGAATAACCAATCAACTTACTTTCTTCGCTCTCTTTTCTTTCGATGTTGCAACTTTTGCTTTTCTCTGCCACTATTATATATGCGGTATTTTTTTAAAACTCTTCTAAAGAGTGATTTGATATTTACAAATATTCCAATATTTTCGGGTTATGAACAGTAATTTTGTTGCTTTTGTCGCGATCAACTTACTTTCTTTTGCTGTAACTTTTGCTTTTGCTCAGACACTAAATATTTGGTATTCTCTGGTGAATAGTATATCCTCGGAATATTCTTGACGTATTTTTTGGTATTATTCTATCTCTGGCTGGGTTTCCCTTCCTTAGGATAGTATTTTATTCCTTCTACTTTTTGGTGTATCCGCTATTTCTGCACTTTTTACTGGCGTTTTCGCGACGTTTCGAAAATGTTGTTTTTGTATCGTGTTTCTTTTTCTTTTCTTTTATTATTTAGCGAAAACGGAACCCACATGTAAATGGCGACGAAGACGAGACGAAAGCGGAGACGGCGACAAACAAAAGGCGAAGCGCACAGGTAACGTTGCGACTGTGCATAAAAATCGAACTGAACTGAAACCAAAGAAGAGCAAGAAAAAAAATTCCAAAACCCAAGTTTTGACGCTGCCGTCGCCGTTGCCGCTGCCGCTGCCGCCGCTGCTACCGACGTTGGTTGTTGTTGCTGCGGCCGCTTTACCTGTAGACCGCTCTGCTGAATCCCAGAGAAGACCGAAGACTTTCAACGTCGCTTCGCTCGGTTCGGTTTCTTTTCTGCTTTCTGCTGCCGTCTGACTGGCGCTGCCAACGTCGACGTCAACGCCGGCGTCGCTGTGGTTAAACGCCGCCGGCGGACAGCAACAACAACAGCGGCTCAGCTTAGCGTGGCCCGTTCAGCTTGGCTTGAGACAGTCGCGCACAGGTGCAAGTGGGACAGCAATACCGCTTCGATCCTCTCTTCACAGTATGTGAGCGAGTGATGTGTCCGTGCAGGTAAGGGTAAGGTGTGCGAGTGTGTGTGTCCCTTAGGTAAGAAAAGAAAATGTGTCCGACTTTGGCGAAACAGGTAGACCGTTCACATGCCGGTTGCTGTTGTTGTTGCTGTTATGGCTCATGTTAATGTCAATGCTGTTATTGGGTGCTGTTAAATGCTGCTTATGTTGATAATGTTGCTAATGCAGATGATTGTGGTTGTATGTTGCTAATGCTGTTATTGTAAATGCTATTAAATTAAGCTACTACAGTGTGCACTTCTTAGAAGGAAATACTTTTTACTATTTAATTTCTTAAAAGGAAGTTCTTTAAATTATATAAGTAGCTTTGTGGTGATCTTAATTTTGTAGGTGGTGTAAATGCGGTTAATGTTGCTGATACATATGTACCGTAAACACCATTACAGCTAGGGAGGGCTACTAAAGCCAAATCAACGAGAGCAGCAACATCAACCAGAGCAGCAACATCAGACGCTGCAACATTTGCAACAACAAAACTAGCATTTAAGATCAGAACAACCCATGTTGCTAATCGCAAGATGTTGCTTCTTTTCAGTATGTTGCTCGTATTTGAGTCGAGGCAATATTGTTGCAGTTGTCACTTCATCTGTTACTTCCTGCTATTACCGCTGTTATTTTCCATGCTGCTAATGTTGCATCTTCTGTTATTACCTGCTGTTACCTCTGTTGCTACCGCTCTTTATGTTGTTCCTGCTGTTACCGGCGCGCGGCAGAAGCGACCGAGCGGCGAGACTTCGTTTTTGCGGCTTAAATGCGCACACCTTAACTCACACACACATCACAACTCACACACACAATCAAATATAAACAACAAAAAAGTCAACGCATTAGGGTGCCTCACCATATTGCAAATAAATTGACTTCGGACTAATACCCATAAACCCAAAAAGAAAACAATGGAAAACGCGTGGCGTCAATAAGCCGGGTTAACAAGCGGAGTGCGCTCTGTTAAGTGAAGAGAATGGGAAAATCCCCAGAGATCCTATTTAGGATATTTGTTTTTGATTTGTAAACAATACCTTATTATAAAAAGGCAATTAGTCTCCAGATCAGAAGAAATGCTTTGGTTGATTTTAGCGAAGAACTAAACATTAAACGAACTCTTTTTGAAAATATTGAGGTTAAGTTTGCTCTGAATCTTTTAAGAAATCAAAGGAAATCTTTCTGCTCTATTTAGAATAAATAAAAGTCCCCAATTTCAATTATAGAGATAAATTTATATATAATAAATAATAATAATAAGTAAATATGTAAAACTTCAACATTTTACTAAAAAATAGTCAACAATTTCGCTGAGACCTACATTATTATTTATTCAAGTATTTAAATAACAATTGTAAAACACAGTTTGCAGTACATTTTTTAACCAAACATAGATCAGAAACAAATAATTCTTCGAACCCGAGACTGGAAACTGATTATAATATTCCTGCAAGCCCTATTGGTCTTGAAATAATTAAGGAATTTTAATTATTTCACCTGGATCACCCTAATACAATACCTGCCCGCATGCATACACAGGTAGGTAATGCGAGAAAATACAAAAACAGCGATCAGCGTTTATGCATATGGAACGCAGACACATAAACGGCAAGAAAGCATACGTCATACAGTGAAATTTGTATGTGGAAAAATACGCGGCGACGACAACAACAAAGCTAACAACAAACAATAACGAATGGCGATTTTTGCGCGTGAGTAATTTGTTGACTATGAGTGTTGGGTGCTGTGTTGTGAAGAGAGAGATGAGGGGCACTTTAGCAGTGGCATTTGTCCAGTTTTGTCTCTTGTGAGGCTTCTACTGCAGGTAGACACACACACACACACACACACACACACACACGGCTACTCCCAGCCAGCAACAACGGACACAGATACAGATACAGGCACAGCTACAGCTATAGATACAGATACCTTTGTATGGCGGTAATTATCGGTTTTCGATGCCATATGCCGGGGCAAAATAAAGAAAACATATAGGGGGAAAAAAACCAAAAACCAAATACGATTCATTCGAGACTGAAAACCGAAATCGAGCCGTGTGTAATGGCCCTTAATTTTTTTGCATTTTCTGTGCCGGCTTTTGGGTGTTATATTCCACCGAATGTTGCTAACTAGACATAAATTTAAGCCCACTGCCACGGATCGTTTCGTCATGCCGCACATGAATATGTATCTCTCAGATACACAGGTATATATGAGCAAATGTACATAAAATATATAGCTTTTGGCATCATGCATACTAACTCAATTAGCACATCGTGTAAACGTGATGTGGGAACAGCCAAGAGTCGCCGTCTCCCAGAGGCGCCTGCCTTCTGGGACGGACTTGGACCTTGCCACAGTTTGGCTTTTTTCAGTCCGAGGGGTTTTCAGTCCCCAGTCTCAATTTTTTGGCTGCAAACAACAAACAGAACCCAAGAAGTACACATGTTCGGTAGCTAAATGCAATCGCTGGTTTCCAGGAAAACGCCAAACTGATCATGCAAACAACAAATATCAAGTCACCACACAATACACACACACACACGTGTATTGTATATATATATATATAGTTGAAGCTGCTTTGGGGCAAGGGTTTTGGAGTCGCTCGGACTCACGGCCCCGCCCATGGTGCCCCGGTGGTGCCAGGTGAAGTGAATGTAGTCCGTAGTTTCGGCGTTCAACAGGTAAATCTCCACTGTACATATGTACACAACAATATAGCCTCTATATATATTTATATATATATATATCGGTCTGTGTACATCTGTCGTTTTTTGGGAGTGTATCACGGCGAAGAGCGACCTCACCCCGAGTGTCCAGCTGCTTTCGTTTTATTTTGTACGTCTGCGATTTTTATTTTTGACACGATTTTCGAGTTTTATCAATGAAGTTTTTGCAAATACTCTAACGAAAAGTTATTGGAATGACTTGGTTGATTAGAGAAACTTTACTTAAGATGGGGATACTGATGAGGGTTGGTGACTCTTTTCGAAAGAGCCTATTTTCTCAATTGTTGGTTTAGAAAATAAGTTTTTGGTAAGCTAGACCTAAGAGATACTGTTGCTGGGAATATGGATACTAATGATGTATAGTGACTTTACCTCAAAACAGCTTTTATAGAAATGTTTTTGCTTGTTTGACAATAGTGGGTTTATAAATATACTTTAGGGTAAGGAAAAGCTAAGGGAAGTTCTCAAATAAAGTATGAATGATATTTTTTAAACAAATCAATACATCTTTAGACATTCTTTAAAATTTGTATGTTTTCCCTTATCGTTTGTATTTATATTTCGAATAATTATATAAATTTAGAATGAAGACTCTCTTGTAAGAAAATATAGATAGATAGAAGATAATATTGAACCATTTTAAAGTCTTAAGATCACTGAATTTAGGGTATTTCCCGATTCGACCTGCTCTCAGTCTGTATAAAATACATATCTCTTGTACTGGCTTGCCGCTGCATTGTGATTCAGCCTGCATTTTTGCGCATTTATCGAAAATATTTGCTCTGGCTCAGCAGCGGCGGCTCGGGGCTCGGCTCATATTGGATTGGATTCAATTTAAGTCGGATCCGCCGCCGACCGCTGCCTGGCCATCGATGAGTGAAACTTACACAGTGCATTTGTCGATTTGTACTTTTATTTCTGTTTTTGGAATATTTTTGCTGGGCATTACATTGTCACGACTGGAGGAGGCTTGTGCTTACCTGCAAAGAGAGAGAAGAGGGAAAGAGAAAGAGGGCGCGGGGCCCAATTGAGGTCATTAGTAAAAGGTTTTTTTTTTCTGTTTTCAGGTCTCAGGGGCTTAAAACTAAAGCGTACGAACTGCTTACGGCTAATTAGTGCAAATGTTTATAGATTTTAAATGAGTTTTCTCGGCCCGGAGCAAGAGAAAGAGACGGAAAATAAAATATGTTAATTTTCAAAGGATAAGGAACCTTTGATGGCACAACAAGTCAATCACAAACACCAAATAGAAGCCACAGCTATATTTTTTGCCCTGAGAAAAAATACAATATAAAATGAAGAAAGAGGGGAAGGAGAGAAACTAATTTTGAGTAAGAATCCTTGAAGCCTCAATAGCAATTTTTAATTACAACTGGAGTGAAATTTATGTGCGAACTTGGCGCAAGGAAAAAATGCTGCGGAAAGCTGCAAAAGAAAGCTGGGGAAAATGGAAGGAAAACGGAATGCCAAGGGTGTTGTTTGCAGTGGGGAGGCGGCGGGCGGAGTGTGTTGTGCGGGGGCACACAAGAAAAAAGAATCTCAGCAAAGGAAATCGACATGCAGATTAAAAGGAAGTTGCACAAACCAAATGGACAGGCGGCACAGGCCAAAAGGGCGTGGGTGTGGACAGGGGCGTAGCAGGGTGCGTAGAGATACCGGGGAAAGGCAGCACAAAAAATTCGATTATCTGCGAGAGGAAAACTGTAATTAAATCTATGGGGTTTTCCCCACACAGGATGCCAACGAAAATGGGGAGTGGCAAGGGATAGCAGCAGCAGCAGCAGCAGCAGAAAAAATGCAACGAAATCACGTAAAGCAAACTAATACCGCAACAAGGCGTGCAGATTGCACTGAAACGAAGGAGAAGAAATGCCAGCAGCAGGAGTAGAGGTAGTTGAGGTCCTGGGTCCTGAGTCCTGGGTCCTGGCCGAAGGAAGCCCCCCAGCTGAGCCTGCGCAGCAATTCCTCGCTCCTTCAACTAAGGAATCGGACCCGGACTTTGAGCTCTACAGTCTGGGGCAGTGGTCTTTAGTGGCAGGGATTAACGGCGGAGCCAAATGGCGGCATGGGCTTAGGCTCTCGGACGACCATTGAAACCATGATGGCACTGCCGCCTGCCACACACACACACATACTACACACTCCCTTCCAGCACACACACACTCACTCACTAACAAGCGGAGCGGACGCAAAAGAAGAGGCTTCATTAGCATAGAAGATTTAGAGAGAGGAGTGCGAAAAGAAAAGCAGAAATATCCTGGCGGAAATGCACGGCAGCCGTTTCTAAGTTCCAGACTGAAAGTTACCGTCGAAGCTTTAGCTGATTTCCCCTGGTAATCAGTGTCAAAATTTGCTATAATCTTGCAAGCAAGTAGATTCCAGTTAAACACAAGTTTCAAGTACAAAATCAAGCACTTTCAGATAGAGAAATTAATGGGGTACCCTTTTGCTTGATAAAAAACAACTTAAACATTACTTTCTTTTACTTAATAATACATTTTTCCGAAAGCCAATTGGAAGAAAGTCCTATGGCTTTAAAAACTGGTTAAGAATTTCTAAAATTATATTTCCTTATGTGTTAGATTTAGGGGGATGTACTTATTTGACTTGGATTTATTTGGTGACAGTTTTTAAAATGATATACTTAAAAACTTAAATAGAATTTTATATATATTTACAGGAAAAAATCTAATAAATATATTTTTTAATATGTTGAAGACCAAGAGAAGTAATTATTTTGCTAAGCAGCTTAAAGGCACACAGAAAGTATAAATAAAAGGCTCTCAGCTTAGGTTATATTCCAAAACATATAGCTGGAGAGTAATTAAACTGAATCTCCGATTTTATACAGTCAGTCCAAGTCGAAAAGAGAGAGAGACCTTTCACCCCCCAGCCGTATATCGAATGTTTTATCGATAAACTGTCGCTTGCCCGCTCCCCAGATTTATGTGGAGCTGTCATACCCCTTGCTTCAATATTGGCAGGGTATGAGGTATGGCATAGGAAAAAAACAAAGCCATGTCGAAGTAGAGCGTTGCATGTGCGGCTTATGTACCGCCACTTTGCACTCCACTCCTCCTCCTCCTTTCCCTTTCCCCTTCCCCTTCTCCCTTCAACCAACTGCCGCCTGGCTACAGTTGCGGCAAATGAACAAACGCCAAGAAGAATGCCCCTCTCCCGCCCGCCCGCCTTTTACTTCTGATGCTGGGTGGTGCGCAAAAAAAAAATATACAAAAATAAAAGGACATTGTGAGCGAGGAAAAAAAGCGGGAAAAGGCAGAGAAATGGGGAAGTAGCAGGAGCATAGAGTATGCTCTGGGGGACGCAAGATGCCACTAACTCAAACTCAGAATTCAGAGGCACCGAAACAGCCCGAAAAAAGCCACCTGAGCAACCTGCAACAACTTGCAACCACACGGGAAAAAATGGTGTGCCTATTTAGTTGAACATTCGATCATTATTATAAGTCAGTTATAATATATTTGAATATGTGATAGCTTAATAATATTTAACTTGTCGCGTTCATAAAGGTTGCTTGATGTAAGTTGCTATTTTTGTTCAGCTGTTCACACCAAAAATAAAATGTGACCATGGAGTTTTCAGAAAAAGAGTAGTTAAAGGAAAACAGACTGAATTCCAAATAAATAGTAGAAATAAAATTAAATAATAAAATCAAATATACATATTAATGTAGATACTATTTATAAGACAAATTTCAGATATAAGGGAATATATATTATATATATAATATACATTTAATGAGGCTATTAATGTAGATATTATTTACAAAATCTATTTAAGATATAGGGGAATATATATTATGTTTTTCAAATAACTAAAAGGGTTTAATCTTTTTCAGTGCAGGTGGAATGATGTGAGGGCAGTGGTAGCTAGCAGGGAGAAGCAGGAACCGAACCAAAGAGGAGCTCTAGGAGGAGCAGGACAGGAAGGCACAGAAGCTTCGCAGGAACCGTAGTATTGGTCTGGGGAGTTCGGGCAGGACGCGCAGTTTGACTGCCGGAAATGAACATTGGAGTTGGGCCTTGGTTTCTGGTTCTGGTTCTGTTTCTGGCTCGGATCCGGGATCTAGGAGCCTGGGATCCTGGGTGGTTTCAGTGGGACGACAACGTCGACGACGTCGTTGGAGCACAAAAGAAATTAATTTCATTTTTTTTTCGCCCGCCTCTTCTCTTTCGCTTTTCTTTCATTCTTCCATTCCCATTGCTTTCCTCTCTTCATTTTTTTTCCCTCATGTTTTGTGTTTTTCTTTGTTGCTTTGGCAATGTTTTGTTTTACCCTCAAGTTTGCTGCAACAAAAATTGCAAAGGAAAAATTTCTGCTAAACCAAACATTGATTGTCAGCTGGTGTGTGGGAGTGTGGGTGCTTGTGTGTGCAAAGATGAACAACGGGTGGCACAGCAAAAAATTAAGATAAATTTTAGTTTTAAATCGCTTTAAGTGCTACATCAAATTACTCAGTTTTCATTCTCAGTTTTCTTAATTGGCAAACAATCTAAAAATGTCTTTAAAAATAAACAATGATGACATTGTATATATGAGTTTCTACAAAAATCACTTGGCTTTTTTAATACCTTTAAAAATGCGCCTAAAGGTATGCAATAAAATGTTTGAGGTTCCAAATTCAATGTAAGTCTATGGAAATTCTTCTAAAATGTTATCAAATTTGTTTTTAATTATATAATCCCTAAAAATAATGTTTAGCCCCCAATAAGTGTAAAGCATACTTTTAGACACCATTTCAAGCGATTTGAAATCACTAGAGAAATCACTTAAGCTTGATATCTTTGGGCATCGAAACGAAACAAACTCCGAGGAGTGACCGTTTTTTGGCCCTATTTTTTCACCGTGCTGGGGAATAGAATGCCAACTGGCCCAGCTGCCGCTTGTGCTGATGATGATGGCATTCCCCCAGCTAAGGCACAGGAATAGTTAGCTTAGGGAGCGGGAAAATTGCACTTTGCATGCTGCTGTTGGGAACAAAAAAAATTGGAAAAACTAAAACAAAAAAAGGCGAAGGAGCAGCCGGAGAATGCTGCGGCGCGGAAGTAAATGAAGATTCGCCTGGGCTATAAACTGTCGCCGCACACAGATGCAGGAGGAGTACATCCTCCAGCCTCCATACATAGAGTATACAGGGACACAGGGCAGCGTTTGAGTTACGGAAATGAAAGGTCAGAGGATGAGGAGGAATAGAGAGGCCAGAAGGAGGAGCTAGTCAGCCCAGCCAGCTTCTCCGGGAGAATTGTCCCTTATGGGGCCCAGGACCGGGACCGGGAACGGGACCAGGACCGGGCCCGGTGTTTGTGAATGATGTTGGCTTAAATGCCACGGTCCATCCCATCCAGCCTAGACTGGTGCCGCCGCCTCTTTCTGTTTCTTGCCAATTTTTCGCCGACTTTTTCTCCAATTTTTTTTCCTTGACTTTTTTGCTCTCCTATATCTCCGTTTCCGTGGTGGACTTTTGCCTGCGTGAACTTCCGGTTACGTGCTGGGGGGTTTATACCAACGCACAGTCACTCTCACACACACACACACACACACACCTGTGTATACGTATATTTCAGGTGTCCATATGGTCAACCATTTTTTTTTTTGCCCGTCTCTATTTTTTGCAATTTACTAACTACTTTTACGCGCTCAACTCTTGGCCAAAACCACAGCATTTCCTCGCCCCTCCTGTCCATTCCCTTTGTTTAGTTTACAAAAATTACAGCAGCAACAACAACACGAAAGCTGCCTTGCATTTTAATTAAAAATTCTTCAAAATTCGCTTTGTGCTTGCTTCGTGCTTGCCCCTCTTACACCTCCCGGCTCCACACAATTTCATTTTCCTGCTTCATTTCTCTTTGGGTCTGCACTAATTTTTTCTTTTTCGTATTTTTTTGGCTGCTACCAATAATAATACTCTTGTTGTTGGCCATTTTGCTGTTGCTTCTGCAGCTGCACGCCGCCCGAAAGTAGACCACATATTTTTAATTTGACTGCAGCGCAAGGATAAACGAGAAAATGTTGCGGTGGACCCGAAACACGGTCATATCAAATGACCCAAGCTGCTTTTGGTTTTTCCTGCAAAGTTCTACTCAATAATACATTTCTTAAAAAATCTAAAGGCTAACTTTCACATCAATAAAATACATTGCCAACTTTTAGACACCTTTTCGAATGTTATAAAATCAAAAAGGGATTTAAAATCAATTAATATGGTATCGCAAATGACATTTTATCTTATTTAAACAAAAAGTTCAAGGCATTATTTTCTGGCCTACTTTTAGAGGGCATTTGATTGGATTTTTTAATTACAATACAACTTGGAATTTACTAACTTTTTATATAATTATTATTAGGGTTCTATTTTCTTAGAATTAAAAATTTATAAATCTTCATATCAAGATTTTAAGACCACTGGTTTAAGAACCCGTATACTTATAGGAAAATCCTATTCTGGATGAAACCCTAACCTAAACCTTAAGTTCCCAAATTAAACCAGAAACTTCACTGCCAAAGAAAATTCAAGCTTAAAGCCATTTGAACTTGCAGTAAAATGCGAAAAGCAAAGAAAAGTTAGCATAGGTGATGAAAGAAGACGTGAGAGAAGAAAACGTAAAATAAAAAGCAAAATCGCAGCTGTGGCTGGAATTTCAAGGAGTTGGTGGTGTTTGGGGGAAGTATTATCAAAATACATAATAAAACGCGGGGGGAAGCAGACGGCGAAAAAACATATGAGAGCGTGCACGAGGTGCTCAAAGCATAAAGGAGACGGAGAAGGCGAAGAAAACAAGACGAGAAACAGAGCGGGGCGGGCAAGTAAAAGAAGTAAGCGCCGCTCACTCAGCTGACTGACGAAAATAGTACGCGACGATAGAAAATCGCGCGTGTGTGTGTGCAAGAGAGAAAGGGGGGAGATTCAGGATAGAAAGAAACAGAAATCAGCCGCTCTCAAGCGGCCGGCATTTTTATTATTATTTTATGTTATGTTATGTGGCCTTGGTTCGCCGCTTCTTCCAGCTTTTTTTTTTCTGTTGCCTCTTTCACGCTTTACTTTACTTTACGTTTATTTACATTGTCGACGCTGCCGACTCTGCGCTGCCAGCAGCAGCATCTCTGCCGACGGCGACGTCGCTATTTTATTACTCGGTCACATGAGGAGTTTTCCCGTCTTTTCTTTCCTTTGCCTTTCCTTTTCTTCTGCTTCATCTTCGAATGTGTGCTTGATTTTCGTGGCTTTTATTTTGATTCCGCTTTAAACTTCAAACATTGATGCAGGTCAAAAATAAACAAAACCAGACTAATTTTGGTTTTAACATTTTCATTGCCTACTTTCTGGCGCTTTGAGTTTTCCGCAATTTTTAAATTTCGCAAAACTAGGCGTGTTTGGGAATGTAAATGAATTGGTCTATAAAGAACAGAGACACGCCCACAAAAGTATAAAAGGGAAAAAGGAGCGACAGAAAGAAATACAAAGGCAAAAAAAGCTGATAAAGGGACGAACCTAAAACAACAAATATAACTGTATAGCTTTCTTTGATCTGGATCTGAATACTATACAAGCACAAAAAGCTAACTTAATTTATAGATTTTCGTATTCAACTTATTTCAAACCAATATTATAATGTTGTTATTTTTAGGTCCCTATAGAACTAAATATTAGGTTTGAAATAATAATATTTATGGAAAATGTTGTAAACCTTTGGCAGCCTACTTTGGCACACTATTTTAATTGATTTTACATTTATATATAACTTAATATATAACTGAAACACCAACTGCCATACTACTAAATAAGTTTTTAAGTGATTTGTATTTATTTTGAAAGATAAAAATGTTCTTAAGTGATTTGTATTTATTTTAAAAGTGTTTTACCTTAAAGCCTGTACTTTTCAATAACTTTTCATTTATATTTCCCATTTTCTTAGGAAATAAATTTCTTGTAAAAGTAAATAAAACAATTTATTTTTAAATTAAGGACTCAGAACAATATATAACCAACATCTTAATGCGGACCAGATAGGTTATAATATAATAATAATAATTTGTATCAGGGGAAAAGCTTAAATTGATACATGTAACATAAAAATTATTTATCGAACTGGAACTTTCCCACAAACATTAGTAAAGCTTAAATTGATACATGTAACATAAAAATTATTTATCGAACTGGAACTTTCCCACAAACATTAGTAAACTGTAGTACAGATGCCGTAAAAAAATTCTTCACATTCCGAATTTATTTAGATATTTTTCCGCTGAAATATCCAGTTGTTGGAATAAGTTTATTTAGTACCCAAGGCTTGGGATCTCCTTGTTTGATCCAAGGACTCCTCGGCACAATAAAGGACCAATTTAGTGTTGTTGTTGTTTTCTCAGGGGGTGTGTGTATAACTGTCATGGCGGCAAGGGCCGAGGAAAGAGAGGAGAGCGAGGAGGCTTGTCCAATGAAGCACGGCGAAAATGGGACGGACCAGCAGCTAAAAACTTAAACCTTTTCTTTATATATAATATGCCCCTGGCCCACACACACATCCAAACAAAACAGCTATATATATACCATTTTTAGCAGTATCCAGGCGCCAACAACAACAATTGTAATCTATATCTTTGCAGCTAAAAAATAACAACAACAATCGGACTTTAAACGTGTCGAAAAAAAAAGAAGAAAACTTCTATCCGAGAAAGGGACGAAAACGAAGAGGTTTGGGGATTTTTTTCGATGGGAGGGAAAGGCATCACGAAATCACTGGGTGCGCCGCCGCCCGGTGGTTCCGAGTCTCCGAGTTCGAGGTGTGGGATTAGTTGAGAAATAAAAACCCGAAGCCAACCCAAAAAAGGCAACAACGACAACAAATGGAATCGACGACGAAAAAAAAACTGCTGATGAGTTGGAAACGTACCCGAAAAAAAATCGGTTATTTAGTAGTTGTGTGGGCGGCGGCACTGGGCGAATTTTGTTCTCCTTGCGGATTTTTCTGTTTTTTTTTTTTTGGGTGTGCTCCTGAGGAAAAAGAGAAATTAAAACAAGGGATTTTTCCATTCGAAGCGGAGTGGGGTGAGACTTCTTCTGTTTTTCTCCTCTTGGCGTTCTTTATTTTATTTTTTTTTTGTGTTCATTCTGCCAAGCAAGCTGCTGACTTTTATGTAATTATATAGCATTGTTCAATGAATGGATGGTGGTGGTTCTACCCGGTATATTCGGTGAAGAAAAAAATAAATGCAATCGTTTGAAATTTGAATTCCCGGTGGGAATTGTGTAATGCATGTGGGAGAGGAAATCAGATGAAGTTATTTGCAATATCCGATTGTTGCAAGGACCTCTTAAAACATGTTTAGATATAAACATAAAGAATAGACTATTGGTGTTTGGGAATTACTCTAGATTTCCCCAAAAAGTATGCAATAAAATATTTTATTACTGAAACTCCATCTAAGCAGTCTGTTAATTTTCCCATTACTTGTCTAAAATCGTTGTAAATCTGAAATCATTTTAAATGCAGTACAAAAGAGGCCCAACTTCTCGTATATTTCTTAAGAACCAAATAAGCGGATTGGAGCCGAAGGATAAGTGGTTTAAATACTACAAACAAGTCCCACTAAAGACCTTATCGCACTTATTTTCACTTGGCACAATATCCATAACAGAAAATCTAGCCAAAACAACAAGAATAACTCCACTAAACGGAAAAATTCCTAGCGGCCAGAGCCATTAATCCGGGTGATTGTTTCCAAGTATTTTGTTGTTCCCAGAAAATGGAGCTTTTTTAGCAGGATTCCGAAAAAAAGAGAGCATACCTGGAGGCGCTGAGAGGTAAACTTTAAGCTGCTTCCCATTGCCATAATTTCAGCTTAGAAGTTTATTTATGCCTCTTATCTGATTTGACTGCAGGATTGCTCCGGGGCGAATCTTTTGGAAATATATATTTTTTTCGCTGACCTGCCGCTGACTGTGATTGATGTTGTTGCTGTTCCCTGCACCCCGCTCGCTCACACAATCGATCGATTAAAAAGCAGGAGAAAAAAAGAAAGAAAAGCGATAGAGAAAACAGCGGAGAGTGTGGGAGTGTGGGAGGAGGCCCAGAAGTTGCACCCTTAAAAAATGGTGAGGCAGCAAGCCAACACAACACAAATAAAAGGAAAGGCAATGAAATGAAAATGCTTGTCCAGTTGTTTTACATTTTCTCGTGATTTTCTTGAGTAAATTTTCGCCTTTTTCCCAATGCTGGGGGTGGTTCCCGTTCCCCACCCTCTTTTCCACCCTGCAAGCGATTCATTTGAGCACTAAAAAGAAATTAAGAAGTAGCGCAAATGAATGCTGGCTGGGACAAAAAAAAAATGTGAAAACTCCCAGCGAGAAGGAGAAAGGGAATGGGGCAGAATATATATAAGAAAAAAAAAGGAAAACAAATTGAAAAATATAAAAATCACAGCACGGAAATACCCTGATTACGCTATCTGTAACTGTGCGAGTGTGACGCAGCGAAAGAGCCGAGATGGGCAGTGGGGCAAGAGAGGCGAACGGGGGAATGGGAATGGCAATGGGACCAGGGGCAAGTGGGCGGCCATAAGCCGCCGCCTTGCAACCCCAAGCCCCTTTTCTACAGCAAAAACAACAAGAATAAGAGTCGCCGCTCAATAGGCTTGTGATAAGCAAGCGGTGCTTCAGCGGGCTCAGTTTCCCCTCTCCAAATGCACCCAGCACCCACACCCACACCCTTCTCCAAAGACCCCCTCCTTCCACCCATCATACTCATCATCCTCCGCCAGCAACAACAACACTGAGCAACTCGGACCCGACTCACACTCGGAGGAAAAAGGTCTTTTTTTTTAAGATATCCGGGAAAATAGTGGGTTCTTGTAACCTTATCGAGTGGTGGTCGGGTGTATCTAGTAAGAGCCTGTTTCTATCATCAGTAACCACTTGCTATATGGCTTCGATCTCTGTTTAAATATATGCGAGTGCTACAGAAATCATTAATGTTATAGAATCCCTTAAAAAGGTGCCCAAAACTATGCCAAATTGCCTACTTTTAGGAACTTATTCAAGGGATTTCCAACTAGTAATGTCTTCGCTATTATTTAAAATACACAGAGCTGCCACAGAAATCGTTATGCTTTAAAATTCAATTAATCATTTGAATTTAATTTAAAATAAATTCATTTAAAAATTGTTCAAGTGCAGAAGAGCACAGGAGAAAAGGGCTCAACGGTTGGGCCGCTGTTTGGACTTGATAACCCGCCATTGTACACAAGTGAGGCCAAGCCGGCGCATAATCGTCGCCGTCGTCGTCGACGGTTGGGCCCTCAGCCGATTTCTTCCTCTTCAAGGAACCGAAAGGGAGCTGCGGGGCATGAATACACTGAATACTGGATAGTGGAACTGAACTGAAGGCAAAGAGAGGGGCACAGAGGTCCGGGGCTATATGGGGTCATAGTTTGCAAGCTCGCGCGCCGAGTGCCCCATCTGCTCAGCCGAGAGGCTCCACCCAGAGTCGCTAGCACCAGCTTGTTTATCATTTCAAAGGCTTTTGTTCTTATATCATTCGAATCATGGCCATTGGGTTTTTGTTGAGCCCGACTAGCTCGCTCTCTTCGCGATCATTCCATGCTTATTTTATTTATTCTTTTTATGCCTCTTTTTACCAGCAATTGCCCCTCTACAAAACGTATTTCAGCCACTTGGCCAACTTTGACGGCGCTTGATGTGTGAACTTTTAATTTTTTGTTGCCGGACTGCAATCATCGATTGAGGAAACTTTGTTGACGGACTACAGGAGCATCGGAGTGCAGCAGAGGTTTACTCAAGTAGAAATGCGTACTTCAAGTTCAGCAAACAATATTAAAGGCAAAGGCTGCAAGAACCTTGATTTACTCTAAAAAGAAATAGTAGCTTAAATAGCTACGCAGACTTTGGGGGAAGGTGAAAATATCTATATAACAACTAAAGCTTATATATAAGAATCTTATTAGAAATAGAGAAAAGATACATTTAGTTTTTATAAGGGAAATTTCTAGCTGGTTTATTCCTATAAGTTCGTATAATTGATAAAATTATTAGTCAAATATATCAAGAATCCACAATCATTGAAATATTTACATTACAAATCGTTGATAACAAAATGTTATAATTTTTTTTTTTTTTAACCTCCAAATACCGAAAGCTATAATTCCTTAGAAAATCAATTAGTTTAATATCTATAATTGTTTACTGAAAAATAAAAAGGGCTTATATAAGCTGTATACTATATATCACAGATACCTAAACTAGAGACAACTAAATTTGTTTTTTTGCAGATTAAATGCTGAACTATATAACATCAATTGCATTTAAGAAAAGTTTTTTTAGATTATTTATTTACTATTTATGGCATTTTAGAGTCAGACAGTTTCGATTATTAAAAACTAGCAAGCTCCAAAATAATAATCTCTAGCTGTAACTTGCAATTTAGAGTTAAAGATATTTGTTTTTCTTTAATTTATACAGAGAGTTTGGGTAAGCTCGACATAGAGAAAGTGGCTCCGCGAAATTCGAAATTAAATCTATATAATTCAAGTTTGATTTCAGTGAATTTCTTTGGCTTTTCAGTAATCTCACTGTCCTAATTGGTTATCGATATTGAAGAGCTCTCGGAAATTGAAATAAAGTCGCAAACAAAATCAATTTTTTGGGTGCGCCCAAGTGAAAAGAATCCGACGAAAAATTCTACAATTTCGCTGTTTCTGCTTCTGTTTCTGTGGTTCCATTTCTTCTTTTTTTTTTATATTTTCCTTCACGTACTTTTTGTTTCGTTATGTCTCAGTTTTGCCGTTATTCTGATGGCCGCTAATTGCGGGCGTGTGTGTGTGCCTGCAAGGGTGTGTTTTTTTCCTTTTGTTAGTGTGTGTGTGTGTGCGTTTCGCTATGGGTTAGGTATATCTAATTAATGGCATTATTTTATGTGGCCTAGCCCTTAAAAAAATACACGAAAATTGGAGCGGAGACGGTGCGGCACGCTAAGTGTGCCTAAAAGTAAGCAGCGAAAAATGAAAAGAAGGTGGAAATAGCACTTTTCCTGATTTATGTTTAGTTGTTGTGTTTTACCTTGATCGCAGCGTGTGATTAATTAATATATTATCCGTTGAAACCAAGCCTTTGTTGATTTATTGTTTAAAGTTGACAAATTGTAGTAGACGACGTGACGGAATTAATTTCATACAAAAAACGGTAATTTTACCCAAAATAACAAATTAGAGAAAATTATAGATATTAATGGCTAACTATAACACACAAAATTAATTATTTGTATTATTATTATTCTTTTTTTTTTTATATATATTTTTTGGACGCAATCGTTGCGATATGTAGTGGAGTGTGACAGAGAGGGAGCGACTGTGTATGTTTGGTCTCCTGTCTCCTAATATTCGATGTTGTTGTTGTTGCTTTTTATATTGTTTATCAACACGTGGCTTTGGTTATTTGTTGTTGCTATTTGCTAAAAAAGGAACGGAGGGGAATCAATGAGAGAAAGAGAGCGAGTAACGGTAAACAAAATAGAGCGCGAAAATAAGAGCAAACACACGCGAATCAAGCGACCAAAGGCGAATGCACATAAAGTAAATACACGCCAAAAATGATGTGTATAAAATAATCATAAATGCGAAAACACACACAAAAACACATGTAGACGCGCGTGAGTGTGTTTTTGTTTGTGTTAGGGAATGCCTTTTTACTACGTAATGTAAAAACGTAAAGCTTTTCTTTTATTTGTTCCGTTTTCTTTTTGAGATTTTTTTTTATGCGTCTGCAGCCGGCTGCCGTCTGAGAGAGAGAGTGGAAGAGCGGAGGAGAGAGCCTAACCGGAGAGCGTGCACTTAAATAACGGGATCAGGTGGGAGAGTGCGGAAAGGGAGAGCTGGCCTGGCCTGAGTTTTATTTTCAGCACACATGTGAGTTTTTAATTTAGCTTAATTTTTGGCACTTTTGCACGGTTACTTTTTGCGTGGTTTTAACGAGGGTTCGAGGCTTTTTTGGGCTCGGTGCGGTTCGGTTCGAGTTGGGTGCCTTAATTTTGCTAATTACGGCCGCTTTTATGCTTTTAATTCCGAATGTCCGACAGATCGAGAGCGCGAGACCCACTGACTACAAATACAAATGTTGTCTGATGGCTGGCGAACCAAAGCTGGCAGCATTGACCGTCGCCGTCGCCGCCGCTGCCGCCGCTGCAGAGAAGAAGAAGCACAAGCAGAAGCAAAGTAGGAGGAGAAGCACAAGGAAACCGAGGAGGAGGAGGAAAAAAAAATCAGCAACACAGCAACAACAACACAAGAAATCTCACTCACACACAGACGGGCGGGCGAGCGTCCAGAGCGAGAGCGAGATAGTTACATACATGCGACAGAACGATGAACGATGATGATGAACCGAATTACAAATAAAAAGAATGATGCCAAAAGACGACGACAACGCCAGCGATTAGCAAAAGCAAAAGCAAAGGAGCAAAAGCACTCACACACACACCCGCACACTTACACAGCATATATAGCGGCGGCGCAAAAAAAAATCGGTCGCAATCGGAAAAAATGCAAAAGCAGTGGCAGCAGCGGCGGTGGCGACGACGGCGGCAGAACTCTCTCTGCACATAAAAAAAAGAGAAGAAAAAAATAAAACATAAGCAAGCTCACACACACCAGCTCAGAAAAGTGCTCAAGCAGGCTGGAAAAAAATGAGAAGAAACTTTGAGCCTGAGCGCCAACTGACAAAAACAACAACAAAAAAGAACTGCGGGCAAGAAAGTCGAGGAAAAAAATTGCGGCACATCACGCGCACAGTGGCATTGATACGGCTTGAAGCGAACAAATATGGCAATGATTTACCGAAAACTCCAAAATAAAATAATTAATATTTTAAACGCCTTAAACTGCAAAAACTGTTAAATTTTTTTGTATTCTTCTTTAGCCAAAAAAAAATACTTCTAGTTGCAGAATCTTTCGATAAACCGAATTGAAATAATTTCAAATGAATATTAAGATTTTCCCCTACAAATATAAATCACTTTCCGAGTTTACATGTTACATATAAGGAATTTACCCAGCTTAGCTACCAATTGTACCGCATATTGAAACAGTGACAGTGGGTCGAATTTTTGTAAAACTGCGCACAAAAAGCAATTTGCATTATTGATGAAGGGAACACACACATTTCTTTAACAAACTTGTGTGGGAAAAAAAAGGAAAAAAAGCGAGATGGGAAAAGAGAAAAAAGAAATGAAAAGTACCGAATGAGTGCAAATAATACATAACAGAACCCACAGTACATAGCACCCTTAGAAAATGACCAGCACACTGACCATCTACAGATTACCCCCACACTCCCAATACACCCAAAAAAAAAGCTCCCAGCTCGGAAACCAACTCAAACTCAAACTCAGACTTCCTACTCGCGACGCCCATTAACTGGAGATGAATTCCCATTCTCAGGACCCCCATGATTTGTGTTTGGGTGTCGCGTAGACATCGTCGGTCTCCCTCTTTCTCATTTTACCCAAGAACCCCGGTAGGAAAAACAATGGAACAGATGAGCGCCGAATAAAAAAAATGGAATAGTGCAGCAATTGATGGAAGGACATTGGACATTGTTGTTGTTCCTGGACTCCTCTCGAGGATTCCCATAAGCGAGAACAAGCAACATGAATGTAAAAATGGGTGTGGACATCGCGCGAGTGAATTGGAAATTCGAACTGCTCCAGCGTCCAGTCCTAATTGGAAACTGTTTCTAGACCTGGGTTAACCAACCAAAGTATAACCCAAAGCTGGGAAATTTATTCAGACTTTTTCCTCTTTGGACGTGCTAAGATTTGCACTGGAATTGTTGATCATATTTTAAAATTCTTTATGTATTGTGTATTGAATCCTTGATTTTATAGATAGGTAAAAAATTTATACAATGTAGTTTGTTTAAACTATGTTACCTTGCATATAAAAAAAATAATATTAGTCGCACTAACCCACGAAAAGAATTAGAATCTCTTACTCTAATAAAACATAGCTCTAAAAACATTTTCAAGATGCATTAAAACGTCCCTTAAAGCTTGCGGTCTCCAAACTCGATATGCTTTATTTGACCACCAAAACCCCCACCTCGACCCACTGTGCGGCAAAAACAATGCACGTTCCACGTTCCGTGAGCCGCAGAAAAAAATGCGCTCTCTGGCCGAAGCAGCAACAACCCAAACAACAACAACAACGGCGACAGGAGCAAAAGCAAAAACGGCAGGAGTGCGAGTAAGAATAGCGGTGGCTAGCAGGCGAATCCGAAGACAAGAAGCAGGACGAAAAGTTGAAGGGGCAATGAGAAAAAAATCGTGATGGAACTGGACAGACGCAGCGTCGTCCCCATCGCACGAGGAGAGCCAAGGGGGGACTTGGGGGGTTAAGGCTACGACTTGGACTGAGAACGAAAGTGTACGAGGGTGTCTCTGTGTGAGTGTGTGAGCAGCGGCCATTGTTGGGGGCACTCACACACACACAAAAGGCGGGCAAAAAAAATTTTTTCTTTGCGCTTCACTCAATTTCGATTTTTTTTCTTTCTTTTATTTCGTTGGTCCGTTTCCTTCGAAAAGTTCAAAGTTGCAAGCGCGCTCTCTCGCTCCCACTCTCTCTCCGTCCCCATCTCACTCTCTCTTTTAGCACGGGGAAAAAATACTCAGAGAGGAAAAAAAGTAATTCTGCACAGAAAAATAAAAATTGTTTGCAAGAAAGAACGAAAGAAAAAATCGGAAAAAATGCAAGCCAAGTGATTCAGACGGGGAGGGAAAGAGATGGAGCGTGGGTGTGTGGGTGTGGAAGAGGAAGAGAGCGGGTGCGGGTGCGCCACCCCATTAACTGATGTCCACCTTATTCCCCGTCTCTGTCTTATATTTGTGTTAGTGTCTGTGTCCGTTTCAGCTGCTCACATAGTTGGCCAAAGATAAAGGTGAAGGAGGAGTAGAGCAGCAGGAGGGGGTCGAGGAGGGAGGGAGAGGCAACACATTCAATGAGGCCAAAAGAGGGGGTGGCAGGGAGGGTGAGGCACGACGCATTGGGAAGACCCTCAAGTGTTGGCATGCAGCAAAAAAAAAATACAAAAATAAATTAAAAAAAGAACTGGCCAAAATTTAAAAAAAGGTCGAAGTTTCAAATACTCTTTCAATAAAACCATTCTTTTAAATGTTGTTTTCAAATAGTAACTAAATAATAATAAATAATTTAAAATTAACTGAAACTGTGTCAAAAAGCTGACTATAAAATATTACTTCTCCTTTCTCCATACCAAAAATAATTTTAAATCTATAATTGCATACTTTTGTAGATTTTAAATTAATTTATTTTAGATATTTCCTTTTAAGATACATATATTAAAAATGTCCCGTATGTTTTTAAATTTGGTAGCGACACTTTAGTGGATCGGAGTCCGTGTTTTTGCATAAGTAACACTGCCCCTTGCAAGGGTATACAAAAAAATACATAGCAATAAATATAACCAAAGCACATGGCGTGGCAGACACATGCATTTAAAAGGAGGACCCAGCGAGGGGTTAAGGGGACCAACGGGGTTTTGTGGAGCTTAAGGGGGAGGGGGCACCACTAAATCATCTGTGCATGTATTCCACCGCATACGTACATATGTATGTAAGTATGTATGTGTTAGCTGACCACGTTTGCGAAAAGCATTAAAGCAGCGCCAGCATTAATTAACGCTTAGCAAAAATCGAATCTGAGCTTAACCCCAAAAGCAAAAAAAAAATACACTCGCGCACAAAAACCAAAAAAGAAGAGTGGCAACGCCGGGGTCATCCCAGCTTGAGTGCGAAAGGGATAGCCCTTGTGGGAGACCTGCATACTAACGTAAGAAACCATTTCTTGGTGTGGCTATCTTGGGGTGGACCCTGTTTGAATAAAAGGAGTCTCTTAATTGTTTTTAAATGCGCTGCGGAGCAATTATACAAAAAGCCACAAGCATTTCCTAGGCATTCCAGTGCAGTCGGGGTGAGCCAAAAATTTTAATTACAATTTAAAAAGGTCTAACATTAAGGATTAGTTAAATTATTTCTAACATAAAAGTTAAGTTTCATAAATTACTTAGTTATTTAAGCTTAAATTTATTTTTTTTATTTAGTTTATTATTTAGATTTCGGGATAATAATGTCTTAAGAATTCAGAATATTGTATACATTTTATGTCATAAAGCCATATAAGATAAAAGATAAAAATCCATGCTTTCATTTAAAAAGCTTTATTTTACCTAATTAAATTAGGCTTTCCAATTAATTTATGTAGTTAAAAAAGTTTCAGCAAGGACTCATCTTAGGCTGTTTTGGTAACAATGAAAAAGTTTTTAAAACAAGTTTTGTATTTTATTTTGAGAACACTCCGCTGCACACTGTTGGTTCCGAAAGTTTTGGTCTCCCCATTTTATCTCATTTCCGTTACGATTTCTCCCTTAGCATTGCCAATCTGAAGTCCACTCGCAAAACAAAAAAAATTTCAAGGCGAAATGGACGCGCCAAAAAAAGAGGCCACAAATACACCCAAAAACACGCACACACCCAGAAAAACATATCCCCAAGCACACACACATACACTTACGCATTAAGCTAAAGACGAAAGCTCCAACTCTCACACACACAAAGAGAAGTTGCGGTTGAACATACAAAAGTACAAGGGCAAATACAACAACAAGCAGAAGCGAACGAAAAAAAAATGGGCGAAAAAAATAATACATAAAGTGAAGGAGGAGCAGGAGGAGGAGAGCACGAGGAAACTCCAAGAACATGTGCAGAAACAACGGCGACAAAACGAAAGAGATACAAGCAACACATACAACAACTGTCTCTGTAGTTGTAGTTGTAAAAGTCGCCACACAAAAAAAAAAAATGGGCGAAAAAATTCACCAACTTGTGGAAGTTAAAGAGGGGGTGGCGGTGACCGGCCCCATGGGTACAGTGGGTGGTTGGGCGCGCAGATGGCCGGCGAAAATATAAAAATGGAGCGCACGTCTGTGACAAAAACAACAAGCGGACCAAAGAGAGAGCGGAAGAAGGAGGCGGGTAGCGAGAGAGAGCATGAATGGGAAGTCGTCGTCTGCCAGTCGCCGCAAGAAGAAGAAGCAGCAACGGCGGAAGGAGAAGCGGTGGGACTGTGTGTGTGTGTGTGCTGGGGGAAGTGGGAGCGAGGAGGGTGAACCTGGACCGCCGAATGAGTTTTTTTTGTGGCGTTGCGTCAGCTTGAGTAATTTTTTATTTCTCAGCAGCGGCGGTAGCGACGGCGACGACTTGAGTGCAAAGCAAGTTGAGCATTTATTTGCTCAAGCGGAAATGTGGAGGGGGCGAGAGGTGAGAGTGTTTGTGTAAGGGGCATAACACTGCGCTGTCCGCCACTGTAATGTGGTTGATGTCTCCGCTTAAGCGGTTGCTGTTTAAATAAGTTAATGTTAACACTTAACAGCAAAGCCAGGTTTCCGCTTGGCAACTTAACAGGGAACAATTTTTTTTTGCTTAAATATATTTAATTTTAATTTCTAGCTGATTTTAAAATGAAAATAAAATATATTCTATACTGAAAAAATTATAAAAATTTTTTTAGAGTTTAAATATATATTTAAACATATAAATTGGTAATTTCAGGTGATAAAATATGTTTTTTTTATTAATGTAAAATCTAGCTTTAATTATAAATTTTTTTTCAATGAATTAATATGTAATAGGATAAAAAAGGAATACAAATTATATATATATTACAGATAATATAATATATATAAGATACTCAATGCACTTTATACGACTTTATACTCCCCACAAACTATAATTAAACCCTAATTATAGCGTGGAATCGATAGAGTCGCAGGCTGGCAGGCTGGGAATGCAAATCAATATCAATTACCGATTTGCAGTCACAACGAACCATATCCATACAGCTGGAGCACATTTCCCCGATAAATGTTTAGAGGCAATAATTCTGTATGTGCCCCGGAGCAATCGTCAATCGTTGTCGCCGTCGACAACCGAGTTAATGAAGCACACAAAATGACAATTACAATGGGGCGTTGTCGGCCCCCTGGAGCACTGGCCAAAAATTGGGTTCAAGTTCAAGATTGTTCCTTGTTTTCAGGTGGTTTAGTTCTGGGAGTGTTTTGCCTTTGATCCGTATTATTATTTGTATAAAAAGTTCATTATTGCCTTGCACAATTGATTACATAGGGTAGCGATTTTAATTTCTTTATTTTCCATTTCCTATCAATCAATAGTCTAAGGATATTATGCGAATAAAAAAGATATTTTCTATAATTTAAATTGTTCCTTATTTTCAGGTGGTTTAGTTCTGGGAGTGTTTAGCCTTTGATCGGAATTATTATTAAGTATTTAAAATGTTTATTGATTACATAGGGGGAGCGGTCTAAATGTCTTTATTTTCCATTTCCTAACAACGTATGTAATCAATAGTCTAAAGATATTATGCGAATAAAAAAGATATTGTCTATATTCTAAATTGTTCCTTTGTTTCAGGTGGTTTAGTTGTATAACAAGTTTATTATTGCCTTGCACAATTGCTTACATAGGGGGAGCGGTTTAAATTTCTTTATTTTCCATTTCCTGACAATGCATGTAATCAATAGTCTAAGGATAGTAAAAGAATATAGACCATATTGTCTATATTAACACGTTTTATCTTAACCTTTTATTTATATTGTATAAATCCTTATTATATGATATTAATCACATTTCTACTGGTATTTTAGACTGATATATGACTCTTAAAAACATTAATTATCTAATCTAACTTAAATTCCAATTACTTCCCTTGGGGGTTCTGCTTTATTTCTCTCAGTATACCAGGCAAGTGGGTGGCATTCAGATAGATACGAGAGAAAGGGTTGCACACGATGGGGAACCGAGGGGAAGGGAAAGAGTGAGGGCTGTTGAGGGGGAGCTATAGCTCTGGCCCCGATAACAGCGCGACCCTGGCAGTAATTGTACTCGCACCACGATCCGCCTCTATATTTGTGTGTTCAATTTAGAAAAGAACAACTTTCGTGGTTTTTGGCTAGCTCTGCTCGATGCTTTTGTTTGTTGACACACCGATTAGTGGAGGTGGTAATTGTGGGTGCAGGCGGCAGGGTGTATTTCGTAATAAGTATTTCGTGCAGTGGAACTCAAACGATTCGCTTGTATTTTGGCTTAGATTAGTCTGTCCTTTGTAGTTTTTCATTGTTTGTACAATAATCTACATCTATGATACCATGATAAATAGATTCTACATTATCTATAATTTATTAATTAAACCTAGTTCCTGGGCTTAATCAGGTTTCTTATTACGAGAACATGGTTGGGCACCGAGCTTCAAGGTCGGAGCCCGACAAGAAAAGGACCACGAGTAAAGTCAACTGAATATTTATAACATTATGTGTATGTTTGGTTTTTGTAACCCTCAATATACAGTGTTTATCCCTAACAATGTGTATATTGTATTTTATAGTTCATTTCCAACGAAAAACTGTTCATAAATAAATTTTGTAATGCTATATTAGTTAATTTAGGTTTTTATTTAAATATTTATACTTTGTGTACTTGAAACCATGTTTAAAAGGACAAAATAGCACATATTTTAAACAAAGTCCGTAATAACTCTGATTACATTCGAATTATATGATTAACCTCTTATCACAGCTGCTGTGATTTTATTATAAGTAGCCCAGGCCCATAAAAAATACAGAAATAAAAGAATCATGAGTTCTCAGATAAGAAGAAAGACCCTAAAAATAGAAATTCTCAGAATTATCTTATCCAAGCAGAGCGTAGTTCTTATATTGTGTAGATTGTATAAATTCTCAATAAACAAATACTCATATATAAATACTATTTTATAGAGGGCAAGAAGTTCCTTTGGGAAGACGGGTATTAAATGATATCTTAACCGGGAGCATGAAACATAATATGTTGCTTATCATTGCAGAGCTTTTCTTGGAAAACTCTTATTTAGCTTAAGAGCTTCTTGTGTGATTTATAAGAAACTAAACTGGGGTTTCAAATACTTCATCTTACTATTAAAGGTAATAGCTAATTTTCCATAATTTACCTAATATCTAACACGTTCTTCTGATGATATACGCTAGACTTTAGCTCACCTGTAGTTCTGATTCGGTGACGTCAATTTCTCCGCGGTAAACAAAATCAATGATGGTTTTCAGATCGGTGAAGATAATGTCGGCGGGCAGGATGATTGTGGGATGTTTACACGGATTCTCGAGCAATAGTTTTTGGAAATACGTCGAGCAAGCAGACAAAACAACCTAGAAAATCAAACATTTAATTAATAACTTCGTTTAGATTCAATATATTTGCTCGATACTCACCTTGTGCGCCTTGAGGGACCCATGTTCGCAGGACAAGGTGACATCCACAAAGGACAGATCCTCGCGCAGCTGCTGGAACACCGATGTCATCGTGTTCTGATAGTTGTTCCAGCGCAAGCTGAAGTACTGATGTCCTCGTACCGCAGCCATTTTGATGTATTTTATTTCTCTGAGCTCCTTTGGCCGATTCTTATATCCTTTTTTGTATTTCCTGCGACGTGTTCAACACTTCAACGGCTCACAGCCGTCTTTCGTCGTCGTCGTGTATATGTCCGTGCTGGAAGAGCAAGAAAAGCAATAGTTAAATAGGGTTTATTTAGGGATGGCTGGGAAAATCAATCAATACAAATGCAATGAGGCGGCATGGTGCGTTTCCCCAGTAGTTCCTTGCGAATTGCCGTTCTCCATGCAACTGAACCGAGCTGAAACAGAGCCACCACCACCAACCACATGTTGAAGATGTAATAAGAAAAAAAGGAGTCGCTGCAGTCAGTCGTCGTCGGTCCATTGTGTCGAGAGCTTTACACCGGATTGCAGGGCATAGGGCGGGAGGGAAGGGAGTGGGTGCGGGCCAAGGATGCAGGGAATCATTGGGTGAGGCAACTATGTCCAAGACAGGTAGGAGAATTTGCTATCAAGACGGTCATGGCCGAATAGCTGATGTCCTGTTTAGGAAAAAAGCAATTTCCGAGATTTTCCCAGACCTAACTTGGAAATAATTTATAATAATTTATTTATTTATAAATTATTGAAGAAAATAGTGATTTTTCTAAATTTCAAGTTAGAAAATAGGTTACGTTTATAATGGCTTATTAACTTCTTATTAGGAAGTAACTTATGGAGAATTAAAAGTTATTAAAGCCATAAGCTAAAATCCTTGTTAATACATTTTTAAATGTATTTCTCTCTTACATTTTAATCAATGTCAAGCTTTTACTTTTATAATAAGCTCTTCAGGTTTTTTATAAAGTACAAAAACCTGTTATTTATATAGGAATTAAAAATATCTCTACAAATATGGTAGGACTAAGGAATTGAGGGACTAGATAATGATTCTAGTGGAAAGATATCAAATATCAATGCAAATATATACCTAATATTTGAAAGAATAATATAATTAATATCCAAATTGTTATCTACACATAAATCATCTAATATAGTTTCTATCTCTCATTTGTCTCTCCTAACTTAACAGCTTGACCCCCCAAAACTGCACTTATTTTAGCCATATTTTGTGGTGGTCGTGTCGCGTGCTTTTTAGCCCTGCTGCTGCCTCTCAATATTCGCCAATTCGAAATAGTTTTGTTTTGCGCATTTTCATGTAAAATGCTTGGGCCAGACCGAAACCGAAACGAAACCAGTTTTCCAGTAAAACTTCTTCTTTTATTTTTTTTTCAATGGCACGTATTGCGCTGCCTGCGAGGAGCTGTTTTTGCTAGTTGGAGGCATTGTCAAAAAAAGAGATAAAAAAAAGTAATAGGAATGCTGAAAGGATGCTGCCTCTTGAAGAGCCCCAACTTTCCGTGCAAATAAAATGGGAGGCAGGCAAAGCAAGCACTGCGAGGAGGTTAAAATGCAGTCACAATTTAATTCCGACCAACAATAAAACTCAACTGCAGACAGAACCCTCCAGAAAAGGAGAGTTTTCATGAGATTTCTATTGATGCTAAGTCGAACTACAGTGGTCACTCGCTCCTAAGAAAAATATGTGTGATGGTAAATCGATATTTGTGATAATGTTGAAGTAATTAAAAATTTAATAAAGTCCTAACCAAAATAATATAGTATATAATAAATAATTTTCAGTTTATCTAAAAAAAAAACACAATCGAAAATAATATATTAACAAAAATATTTTTAATATTTTTAGATCTAAAGTATTAGCTTGAATTTTAGTTTCCTTTCTACGTAAGTTCCACTGTAATTGCATTTCAGTTTTTGTAGAAGATTCGCAATCAAAACAAAAACGGCGTGAATAAAAAGAAGCGTAAAAAGAAAGGTGGAGAAGATGAAGGGTATACGGTGTTGCCACCCACTCAAAAATGGACTCTCCCGCTCCCGCTGACAGCCTCTCTTTCCCGCTCTTTTGTATTGCCCAAAAGAGCTTATCATCAATCGGCCATTATGCGGCATGTTTGGTGTTATTTTCTTTTTGTTCCCGTTGTTACATTACTTCTTATTTCTTTACTAGACAAATCCACGTTGTTTTTTCTTTTTTGTGCTGCCATTGTATTCTTCGGCCCCTGTTGCTCTCCATCTCTCTCTCTCTCGAACACTCACATGTATGCATCAGATTTGCCGCCTTTTGGAGCCTTCGCTTCTTCTTCTGCTTTCCACTATTCGTTTGCCTTTCTGCATGTTTATTTGGCAAATGGATAAAGTGTGTAAGTTTGCAAGGTGTATATGTGTGTTTTTACATATAAGATAGTGTGTGTGTTTGGCTTTTTCACTTTCCATAGCTCTGCAATATAGATCTACCGATACACAATACTTTCTTATTAGAATATAGAGTGTACGAAAGCAACCCATCTTTTTTACTGATATCGATATATCGATAGGGATTGTTAATCTTCAGAAAAGTTTTTAACCCGCCCTATACTAATTAAGCCAATTAGTAGAAATATTAAAATAGCAACATTGTAACTGCATTCGTGCCAAAACGTGTTGAATTAACCACAGTTTTTGTTCACTTTTCTCAGAGAAAAAGGTAATCTGAATAATATGGACAAATAATGATAATTGCTTATATTTATAAAAGCTCTACTTAACATATTACCTACTAATGGTGACAGTTCCCAAACGTGTACCACTTTTGCATTCGCTTTGCTAATTGGCAATCGATCAAGGCAATCAATTCAGTAAATGGAAAATTAATTGTGAGATATATATAGGCTGATGTAAATCGCTATCTTAAAGATATAGTAAACGCGTGAAATAATCTTTTATCTGGGATCCTTCTCTAAGTTTTCCAATATACATATATCGAAATTAACCTTTATTAAGATTTACCCAATTGTTAACTAATATGAAAAATATGTATATTTCTTTACCGATGACATTCATACTTATTTTAATATTTTTTTTTTTATAGTCATATAGTCATTATTATTATCATTGGAAGTGAAATAAATAAATTGTCTTCTAAACATTTGTGGCGATAGTGACAATATTGAGCCGAAAATTTCCACTGTATACCATAAAGATTACGACAATAATAACGTAATCCGCTTTGTGACCTGTCATATCACTTTTGACCCACTGTCGCGTTTCAGGCAACTTCGTTTTCGTTGCGTTTGCGTCTCTTCTCCGGTTTTTTGGACCGTGTGCATGCGAGTGAGTGAGCAAGCGAGACAGCTGTTGGGCTCACATTGCGCGGGGGCGATGAAGAAGGAAAAGAAGAAGAGGGACGAGGAAGAGAAGGCGCAAGACAAATGACAGCGCGCTGCGAAATGAGTGGTGGGTGAAGAAGAGGCGAAAGAAAATGGATTTTAAACATTTTTGTTTTGATTATTATTGTTCTTGTTCGTCGCAAAAGTTTGCGAAGCGGAATGGGCGAGGAGAGCGAGCGGGAGAGCAATAGAGGGCTAGTGAGAGCCAGCGAACAGGCGAGCGGGCGAGGGAGCGGGAGTGGAAGTGGGAGCGGGATAGGTGCAACCCCATTGCAATGTAATGCAAATGTAATGCTGAACAATTGCATTTGCCAATTGAAACCAATTGAAAGGTTTGCAGTATTTTTATTTCCCCCCTTTTTTTCTGTACTGTAGATCACTTTTTCAAACAACTCTTATTTTTATTTTTAGTGCACGGTCGTCCCATTTTTCTTGATTTTTTTACCTTTTCGCTATTTATATTGGATTTCTGCTGCTGCTTTTGCTGCAATTTGCCGCCTGCCTTCGATTTGTTGCTCTTTTGCATAATAATAGACAAATACGTCAACTTGTGTTCGTATTTTTCGTGGATTTTCACGTCTTACGTTGTGTTAGCCGTTGTTGTTATTGGTGCTTTTGTACTGCATGCGTATTTACCGCCAGTTTTTATTTGTTTTTGTATTTGTAGCTGTTGGTGTGTGTTTTTGTGTGTTTATTTCGTCTGTTGTTCACCTTATTAATTTGTTCGCTTTTATTTTTATTTTGCTAGGCATCTATTTGCATTTCGCTCTGCCTTCTGCTTCTTTGCTCGCACACAGGCACAAACTTGCGCGAACACACATACACATACACGCTGGGAGCACTCGTCGCACGCACGCACGCACACGTACGATTGGTTTTTCATAATTCGCAAAAACTTAATTTTATTCTATTTGATATACTGGCTGCTGGCATGCTGTCGCTGCATTCGATTTTCCATTTCCATTTCGCTGGCACTGCATTTTGGCCGATGCATGGCGATATCCGCGATTTACCCACGCTTTTCCGCACTTTTTCACACACCGCACACGCACGCAGAGGGCGAGGAATTTCGCTGGCAAAACGGAATTTAAAATAATAATTATTTTTTCAGCTCGTCGTTCATCGGAGTGCTCGTGTTCGCCATTTTCGTATGGTGCTGCCAGACCACCGGAGAGCGAGTGCGAACTTGGCAAAAATTGATGAGACTACTTAAATTGCTTCTCTAGCTGGCCTGCGTGTACTTATTATTTAAAAAAGTCTTATATTTCTTCAATACATTCTTTATTATGCTGAGAATTCCCTTTAATAATGTTATTTTCTTGTGAATCTCTAGAAAGGTGGCAACTCCTTATCGGTTCTTCCATGCATCGACACTTGTTCCAGCTAGTTATCTCGCTCGTTCTGCTGGCGAATGCCATATTGATTTTTTTCTGTATGGACTTTGGATAGCGCGCGAAAAATACTAAAATTTGAACGAAGAAATAAAAAATAAAAAATGTTTAAACTAATTTGATATATTATTATTTTATATTATATTATATTCCCAGTTAACCTATTATTTACCTAGGATAAAATGTCTAGCTTAAAATGAAAGACCTAAGATTATATACATTATATAAATCTTTAACTATTTCAGATATTATGTAGAAAAAACACCTAGAATTAAATTTCTGGAAGCATTTATTTTAATTTGTATCAACTTAATTAAAAAATTAAGAAAAGTCATAAATAATAATATCATACAGTTGCCAGATAGTTTAAACGCAATGCATAGCCAACTCAAAGCTGATTGCTGTAAAACAGCTTATATCGATAGACCTTAGTACTCTTATCGATATATTGGCGCCCCTGCTGCTTTCAATTCAAAAAGTACATTAACCAATTTAAACTCGATCATTACATTAGCTTTAGAAACCCGTTTAATGCTCGTGTGCTTGCAAGTCATGGAACTTCATGTATTTATAATGAGCAAATAAATATTCGCCACCCGAAGCCGGAATTTGCATAATGAAGGCGAAAACCATTTCAAATGAGTTGCACTTTTCCGCTGCCAGCTCGAAGGGGGTGGCCCCATAAAAAAGTGAGCTGAAAACAGAAAACAGAAAAAACAAACAGACAAAAGCGAAGCTCCCCCCATCGATCGATCGCCTGGCATACAAAGCGTCTGATTTTGCAGTGAATCCGAGAGATTCGAAGGCAGTGAGTGTATCTATGTATTTGCATTGTGGATGCGTGGAGCGGTGCGGTCGCAGAGCGAATAGCTTAAATGGAGAACTTACGTGCCAATTGACATTCATGAGTCCCAAGGCCGAAAGCATTAAAATAATTGCATGTTCTCTGGGCTCCAGTGGCTGTAGCGGACATAATTGGCGGCCTGATCGAGTCGTTTCCAACTTTCCAAAGCGGAAAAATCGATCAAATGGGGAGCAGGCTTTTCACGGCTGGAACGAATAATGGGGCTTCAGCGAGGTCGTTCCAGCAATTGACGTGTACTATACACTCTACTCGTATGCTGTATATACTACATATAATTATAGGCGCACATAGGACAACCCACAAAACGCACCCTACCTCTACTCCACTCGAATAACCCCACACACACGTCAGCCTCAAATACTATATACCCTAAGCTATATATTCTGACATACATTCTGTATGCGCCGCGTATGCACATGTATTTATTTTGGGCGCCTGCAGCTGGCGGTAAAATTAGCGGGGAAGAACCGCATATCGTGTCACGAGGTTGAATTAATTTAGTCAAGTGCTTACTCCCAGGCTGTTATTAAAAATGAAGAGGGTTTGTTTGTGTTAATCGTAAAGGTTTTCTCTCTAAAAAACTATCTGTATTTTTTAACACTCTTGAATTTATCTGAAGGATTACATAAGATTGAGACTACACTCGCCGGGTTTTAAATAAAAAGGGGTATTTGATTTACTATTCTGTTGAGCTTTTTTATTAACACTACTTACACATTTAATTTAAAAAATATTTAATATTTTTACAGGATTTCTTCCTAAAACATAGCTTCTAACTCTATTACTTTAACTGATTATTAGTTTTTAGCTAGTCTTGCACTAAATATAATCTAGTTTTGATGAAATATTAAAAGGAAATGTCTAAAATAAGGGGAAGAACTACATATTTTTTTATCTTGCATATCTACGCATAGAAAACTAGCTTTTATTTAATGTTATATTTTCTCCTTCAAATTCTTGGTATTTTGCTAATCGGTATTGGTAGTTTGCTAAAGAAAGTTCAACTCGATCATTAAAATAAACGAATGTAATTTAATATTGATTTAATAATATTCCCCAAAACAAATTAGTTGCTTAATTGCTGTTTTTGCCATCTCTAGCACACACACACGCCCATGAACATCACACGCTCCCACAATTAGAGAGGGACAAACAAACAAAACAAAAGATCCCCCATACCAAACAACAACAACAGCGCTCGGTTATGCTCGTGGCTCGCTTCGTTTCTCGTTCGTAAATTATTTGTGTTTCTGTTGTTGCTGTTTTTTTTGGGATCGAAATGGAAATGGAAGCAGCGCACTGCTCCAAAAAAAGCATAAAGCACGTAAATGGAAAATGGAAAGAGGGAGAGAGGGATGGCGTGAGAGCGTGGCAGAGGGGGAGCAAGTGAGAGCAAGAGTGGGGGAATGAGAGCGAGCGCATTAGAATATGTGTAGCTTTCCCGCTCCGCTGCAACAATTAATGCATATTAAGGTCAGCTGGCATTGCTGCTTTGCTCTGCTTATGTGCTTTGCCTTCCTTCTCCTCCTGTTTGCCCTTCTGTTCTGTTTTTTTTTTTTTTCGAAAACGCTCCGCTCGACCACAGATGGCGCCAGCAGTGTCGAATCGAAATGGAAATTAATTCGAAATTTCATTCAAACATCGAAAATTCGACTTCGAGTGATCTTTGGTTACCGTTACTATTCATATTTTAGTATATTCTATAATTTTTAAACTAAATAACGAAAATTAATAGGCAAGATTGATATATTAATACTGATTATGGTGAATTGGAAAAGTAATAATCATATTAAACTCGCTAATGGTATGTATAAATTCCGTATATAAGGCCGGCATAAAAACCTTATTTACAGTCAATGATCGATTAAACTTCAAATTTATGTTCAAAATAAAAAGCGATAATATTTTTTAATAAATAATAAATAATTTTTATCTAAATTTTGATGTTTGATTTTGATCAAGGAAAAGCTCTTGGAAAAACATACATAACATTTAATAGAACTAATTCGAGTTATACAATATCAATGATTTCGGATCATAAAAACCGCTGATGGAACAGTCAATGAGCCATAAAACTCACAATTGGAACACCGAAAAAAACTCACATTGGAACACCGAAAAAAATGCTAATGAGCAATCTCGGCAGCCCACTTAAAGAACAAAAAAAAAAAACCAAAACTTCTGTTTTTGGCAGGGAAAAGCAGCAACAACAACGGCGGATAATAGCAACAACAACAACCAGTTAACAAAAGCCACAATTTACAGAGCGATTGACGTCATTGGAAGGTTTAGTTGTTGTATTTTTTGTATTTTCTATGGAAATGTTTATGTAAGGCTGTGGGCAGAAAAAGCGTGTGTGTGTTTGGCATTGGTATTAGTGCGCGTGCTGGGCGACAAGTGCAATGCATTTCTTGAATGGTGCGCATGCACTCGCACCCCCTCGCGTCCACTCCTTTGAAAAAAATTCCCCAACTAAGAGAGAGAGAGAGAGCGAGGGAGTCGGAAAGCTTTTATGAGTGTATACTTTCCGCATGTGTGTATATAAGTATGTGTGTGTGCCTAGCAATTTTCATGTCATAAGTGCATAAAAATTGCAAGGCCCTGAAAAGCGGTTCGCTTCACATGATAGCCATACAAACATTAGATTTATCAGTCAAGCGCTCGTTCGCTCTCGCTCTTTCGCGCTCTGCTTCCCTCTCCCTCTCTCTCTCTCTCTCTCTCTCTCTCTCTCTCTCTCTGTCTCCCTTTCTCTCGGTCTCTTTTCATTATCTAATGTTCACTTTAGACGTTTTTTTGCAAAAAAAAGGAAAATAGAAGAAATAAAAAATATTACCTGCCCTAGAACTTTTCCATACTGACTTATGCACACAGGCGTTAAGTAAGTTTGCAATAACAAATGCAGGTAATTTAATAGTTGTTCCCCTAAATATTTGATTCCGCTTAAAAACTTAATATTTGTAGTGATATGTATTCAGTATTTGAAGTACCCATTGTGTAGGTTTGTAAGCTGTCAAAGCTTGTGCAATCAAATTTATAAATTCCCCTAAATATATAATATTTTTAGGGGAACTTTATATTTATAGAACCCTAAGCATGTTGTATTCTTTAATAAAATTTCCTTAGCTCTTCTTCATATATAATAAAATGTTTCCAGCTAAAAACTTAATGTTGATCGATAAAGTGATCACTTTCCGATACCAATCAACCTATTTTTTAATAATTTTATCCAAACAAACTAATAACATACAAATAATAGCCTTTCAAAGGGACATAGAAGATTTAAAATCAATTGACCTAAAGTCTAAAAGTATACCACAAATTTTCATTACTCATATTAACTAGAAGAATGGTATTTAAATTTTAATTAGAACTTAAATTCAATTTTAGTAGAACTAAATAAACTTCTATTAACTTAAAAACTCTTGAATGATATATCAGTTTAAATTGGCAATATAATATTAAATCGATTAGAAATGCTTTTCAATGGACTATCCAAGTTCTGGCTCATTGAGACCTTCGGTTATTCAAGGGTTGAGTTCCTGGTACTAATATTATCACCTCATTTGTGAGTATGTACTGGGCCTCGGCTATCTTGGCTATATCTCAATTCTGGTTGCAGTTTTCCGTTGACGTGTATTTCACAACGAAGCCCTTCAATGGATGCACCCCCCCTCCCACACACATGGAAACTAACTCGAAGGTAGGAGAGCTAGCCTCTAGAATTATCCACGTGCATATGCACATACTATATGTATGTAAGCAGGCAGGTGGGTCTAAGTACATAGCTGCGACAGGTGTTGGGTTTTAACGACCTGCACTGCGCCGCCCTTAAACGTGTCGTCCAATGCGTTGACATTCAGCTCGACTGGAAAAGTAGCTTCTAACATCGAAGATCGATCGATTAAAAGCTAACACCGAAATTGTTAAAATTTCTGCTCAATTAATATAGAGAATGTTTGTTGAGGAAGGCACACCTTCGAAATTGACGACTCTATCAATTGTTAATGCAATGCAGCGTTGTGTGAATAAATCTGGGGAACTGAGCTTTATATTTACATATTTAAGTGGGGGCTACAATGTTTACTGGTGCTTTATAGAGTGGCAAGGGCTTATCAGATGTATTTAATTTTTATAATATTATTAAGTCTGACCTGAAATGTAAAAAGTTATAAGTCATATTAGACTAGACAAAATGAAATAGATTTTATTAAGTAAATCATTTAATAAATATATTTAAGATCATATTGAACCCATTATAATGAATTTAATTTATTATATATCACTTCATCATATTTTTCTACAAAGAACTCTATAATTCCCAACTACAACTATTTTGTTGAAACATGAGTGTTAATGTTTTTTGATAAAATTTTAATCAAGCCCGCCTTATAAAAGTTAATTCAAAATCTTCAAATTCCAAGGCCAAATTCGGATGGATGTGTCATGCAGGTGTCGCCCCTTTTTCTGCTGCTTACCTTGGCTATGACATAATGCTCGCGTTGAAGAGTTGCCCGAAGTTTGCGCTTTAAAGTTAAATGGTAAATCAAATTAATTGCCATAACTACATATTTTATGAGCAATACCGATGTGTGCATTCGTATTTGTACAGAAATCTTAAAAATATGTATCTGAATCGGGTTTTCAATTAACAGCAAAGACTTTCCAAGTTTGCGGAATTATACAATCAATGTAATGCCAGCTACAAATTAGCCTTGATTAAATGTTGGCTTATGAACGAACGGCTTCTAATAATCCTGCCATCTTATCCCACCCATTTCCCTCCTTCTTCGTCTCCTTATCTGCTTGTCTTCATTTTCCCTCCTTCCCTATTAACGGCCTTCCGCCAAAGAAAAAGCTCGCCTGGCAACACAACACAAGTGGAAAGTAAAGACAAGACAAAGAAAACGGTGGAAACGAGAGCGAAAAAAACCGAAGCATACTTCGCGGCGCTTTCGCGTGAGCTCGCTCTCGTACTTTCTGCGGCAGAGAGAGAGGGTGCTTTCACTCCCTCTCGGTGGCACGATTCCGGCTCGTGTGGATCTCGTGCTCTCTGTCACTCCCCCATCCGTGAACGAGGAGCAGGAGGGAGCATGAGCCAGAGAGAGCACTGTTACATGCATTTATCCCTTCGATCTGGGGCTCAGTTTTTGTTCTTGCTCGGAATGCGGAATAACGGGAACGAGGCGTTCTCGTTTAACCGTTATTAGGGTAGTTTTCATGCGGCCCTGAAGCTCTATTTGCCGCAATCGATGTTCCCTCCCTTCCCGCCTACCCGCCACCCCCTATCCAACGCACCACCGCCTGGAAATGGACGCTTTTTGGGGTGGAAATGGAAATTGTTTCGGCTTCGGGGATCAACATCATCATCATTATCATCATCGCATTGTACCGAACCGAAAGCAAGCGAACTTTTCTGTTTAGGGTTTCACCATTTTATTGTAGTTGCTGTTGTTGTTGTTGTGGGCCGACATGACAACGTGAAATTTACTTTATTGTCTGTCCGTGTATTCCATTTCAAAGCATTACTTTTCGCTGATGCGCCCTCGGGGCCGAATTTACGGAGCGCCCACACCCATCTCCATAAATGTATGGAACACCACACAACAACACACACTCATATATCCCCCCTACAGTTGAACTTCAATAGATCGAACTTTCCATAACTCATTTTCCATACCCTTAGCATCATGTACATTATTAAAAGCTTATAAAGGACTCCATTCCTAATATCCCGTTAGGATTGACCTTCACTTTAAAATAAAGAAAAGCCTTCCACCTGACAACACAGTTCCCTACCATCTTTATTTAATCTTTTCTTCTCTCAAACTTTCCTAGTACTTAATATTTACTTTATTTTTTAATTATATGTTCAGATTCAATCTTCAAAATAACCAGTCCCCAATTCCTAACATTCCCTAGTTCTAACTTCTGATAACTCAGTCGGTCTATAACTTAGGTTTTCCTGTTCCTATCTAAAGTTTTCTATCTAAAAGTTTTCTAAACAACGCAAATAGTTGGAATATCCCCATAACATTGTCTCAAACATCTCCAATCTTTCCGTATCTCAACGCTCCCTAGCTCAATCTACTTATATATATCTTTCGAGTTTTCGAGTTATAACTGCCGGATACCTCGATCTTTTTTTCTTTTATGATATATACAAATTGTTTTGGAATGATCTTTTATAACTGAACTGATCTTAACTATTTTCTTACATTTATTTTATAGAGAAATACATTCTATTTGAAAGTTAATTTTTATTCCATTAAAAATATCACAAAAATTAACATATATATAAAGTTTGAAAGTTAAAGATATTGAAGTTGGACTGTATATATACACGCTTGTGCGTCCCGTCATGGGATCGTCAAAAGCTCAACATCAAAATGATTTTTAAACATTGCTTCCTTTTTTCTTTTTGTTTTTTGCATGCAACTTTCTATGTGTGTATAAATCTTGTTTATATGTAATTAACTTTTATTCGCGGCTTGAGTTTTGTTTTTTTTGGCGTTTCTTTGTTGCCGCAACAATTGCAAAAACTTGATTTTAAGCGTGTACGAAAATAAGTGCTTACGATAACTGTGTTCCATCAAAAAAACCGCAGCCGCATCAGCAGCAGCAGCAGCAGCAGTCATAATTTGGAAACTATAATTGAGCATCTTAAAATTCTGCAGCATTATTAACAGCTCTCAAAGATGCTGGTATGAAAGAGCTCTGAGCTTAATATAATTAACAGTCGTAAAAAAAGCACGGGAAAAAAAGAATGATCTCTGAGTGATCTTGACAAGATACGAACATTTTAATTTAATTTTATTCAAATCCATATAGTAATATTAAATTCTCAGACCTTAATTCAGAGAAAATGTTTGTTAAAATTATAATCAATCGTAAAAAAGGTTGTAAAAACAACCCAAAGACATTAATAAGACTCTGTCTCTGGTATTATATAAATATTTAGATTCCCAAAGATATCTTTTTCGTTCTAGTATTTTTTCGAATCCCAAAAAACGTACTTTCCAATGATCGACGAATAAATATGTAGATAAATATATAATTAATTTATCAGTAATTGTAAATGAACATAAGTCGAACTAGTTTTCTCCCAAAATTTTCAACGAATTTATTTAACTATATTTAAAGTATTATTAAACTTTATTTATTTAACGAAAGACTTTAAAATATGTAGAAAAATGGAGAAAAGACTTAACCAAATATTAAGAAAGTGGGCGTTAATTTCTTAATTTTGTAAATATTTGCTTGTCTACTCTCGACATGACGATGGAAATATCGAACGAGGCTGAGATCATGAAAATAAGAAACTAAGGCTGAAGCTGGAGATCAAAAAACCCAAAAACTTGTTTGGCATCGGGTTTTCTGTGTGGTTTTTTTCCCCCAATTTTTTTTTGGCAACATTTTTTTTCCATTACCCAAACAAAGTGAAAATTTATGCCGCACCTTTGAATATGTCTAAATTTTTCGGTTGCCGCTATCTGTGGAGAGATCCGAACCTTAGCAAACTATGTTAAGTGAGAAAGCCGTTCGGCGAAGTTTTCTCGAAATTAGCCAAGTTCCTTAACGGCGAAAATGAGTCACCTGTGCGAGTGAGCGAGCATGCGAGAGAGTTGCGTGGGCGAGAAAGATGACAGTAGTGACAGAATGTATGTAGTATGCATGATGCACGATGCTCCCTCCAAGCTTTTCAGTCGTTTTACCTTGCTTTTCTTCCCTCCTCCGTCGTTCCTTTTTGGCTGCCACTTCGCCAGAATGGCGAATACAGCTGTTCTGTTCCATAAAAATTCCTTTTTTCGCGTTTAATTTTAGCCAACAGAAATTGCACAGGGAAAACAACAACAAAAACAAAAAGTGCAGGAACAAAAAATATTTATTTTTGTATTGTGCTCGAAACTCATTTACATGCAAACACACGCACACACGCAAACACTCAAGAGAGCGAAGAAGCCGACGACGACAAAGAAACGGCGAAAGGAAAGAGAAAAGGAAGAATATGCGTGGGACGCCAACTCTACGCCGTACTATGGTCCAGCCAACCACTTATCTTGGCCAAAACTTAATTTTTGAAAATTACCTAAATTTTGGTGTATTACAAAACAATCAAAGTTGCGTAACATAAATTTCCATATATATGCTATATACAAGATATAGAAGCCTGATCAGGAGAACTTTCAGTCTGTATGATGTGACTAAAAAAATGCGATTGGTGAGGATTCATGTTGGTATCCTTTAAATTCCGCAAGCTATTCATTTTGGTCAAGAAAAGTGGTCAGCTGGACCATAGTGTGCCTATTAACAGAAAGAGAGGGGGTCAACCTTGAAGGAGCCTCGGTTACCGCGTTGCCCAGCAGATGGCGTCAGCCCAGGGCGTATGAGTGCACGGGAAAATACATACATATATTTATAGAAAATAACGGGACAGAATACAAAGCATTTCTTAAGAAAGTTAATAAACGTATAAAAGAGCTTTCAGGATCCTACACAGTATGATTATTTTCCCTTCGTATTGATTACAAAGGAAGATGGGAAGTAGACATTACTTCCACTGGAAAGCTTTATTGTTTTTGGGTATTATCTAAGTTTGGATCATTTTTGGCACCCGATCTTTCTGTTTTTCCACGCTGGCTTTTCGCATTCGTGTGCGTGAGAGTGCTTCTGGTGCTTCCTTCCCATCCAATTTCATCCCTGTCCCCCTACTTCCACCCCCGCCCCCTGGGTGGCTAAAAAGGAAAAAAATGCACATGAGAATGCAAATTGAAAATGCAAAGCCAGCGCGAGCGGGAAACATGGCCACAATTTCTATAGAACCCACAAGACCATATTGCGGACCCATCCATATACGAGTGTAGATCCATCCGTTGGAAACGAGAAAGCGAGCATTTATAGCCCAGCAGAGCAGATGTGCGGCGTTTTGGCTCCCGCCGTCGATCTCCCCCTCCCTGAGGGTACCTTGAATTTTCCCATTTTATGCGCCCCTCGAACATTGTACTCTACACTGCAAAAAAATAGTCAATATCAATCATATTTTGCAACTCTATACATACATTTTTTTTTAGAAACATCAAAAAGGTATTGGCGTAAGAAAATTATAGTTCAAATTAATAATAAACTTCAAGGAAAGCTTAATCTATTGTTGTTAAGTGAAAAATAATAAAGAATTGTACTAGGTAGGCTATTTTTCTCTGTGCACATACGCTGTGTTCTCCATTAATCTGTTTTTCGTGTGTACGTGGCACATACATACATTTATTTTTTGTTTTTTGCATGCTCATGTTCATTTCCTTTTGTCAATTGAATTTAATGGAGTTGAGTGGCGGCCTGTTTTCGTGTGTGTGCCTGTGTGTGTGCTGTGTGTATTTGTTCGTGTGGCCAAGGGTGGAATTGATCGATCAAGTTGATCAGGGGAGCGTGCAGCGATCGTGTGCACGGCATTATGCTTAGGGGTTGCTTTTCCTGATCCCGAGCCCTTTGGGTTCGGTTCCGGAGCTGCAGCTGTTATGTTTCTCATTAGGGAGAATGGGACGAGAGGGAGGGAAAATCCCCGAGTGCAACCCTTGGGGGAATGGATCCTACAGCTGGATCTCCAGTATGTGGCCCCGGTTTATTGAACTTTTTCTATACATCAGTCAGAAAAAAACACCGTCCTTGGGCAAATGATTCTTTCTGAGTATAAAATGTTTACTTTAAAATTTACATTTTGGCTTGAACAATTGTTTATATAGAGGGGAAGGCACATCTTTTATTAAAATGTAATTCTTTAAATTACAAATATCCCAAATACTCATAATATCATGAAGTATTGGTTTTAAGAGTTTTTTCTGAAACTAATAATATTATGTATTGTAAATTATGACCATAATAAGGATATTTATGATACATAGATCAAGATATTCATCCAGGATGCCAGATGCCAGAGTGTTTGGTAGTAAAGCAGGAAAACTAAATAAATTATATGCCGTTTTGGCTTTAAGGTTTTTCAAGTTATTTGTTCTAGTAATTGGAAAAACAAAAGCCCTCTAAAAATATGCAAATAGTTGGGTGAAAAAAACTATCTGCATTCAGTATTTGGAACCCTTTATTTGTATGCACAATGAACATTGATTGAAAGATAAATCTCAAAATACAGCGCATTAGTTGCAATAGTAACCTTTTTTTTTATATCAAGGACATTAGGGAAAGGGGTTGAATGCAACTCTTTTATATATATTTTTTTTTCGCCAAGTGCAAAGTCCCCTGTGAGATCGCAGCTGACGTTCGGTGCGTTTCGCCTCGGGGTTTTTGGTAGTTTTGGCAACGCAGCAAAAGGGGGGACCGACCGAGATGGAACCAACCAACCCCCGGGACAGGATCTCGGCATCCGTGTGCCAATTTCCACCCCATGAACAAGAGCAGTGCCACCCTCGCACCCTCCCGAAGCTGAATACCAACTCGAACCGACGATGATGACGACCACCCGCCGCCGCCGTCTGCTCGTGATCTGACCCCCGTTTCGGATTTAAGGGTTGCTTTTCACTCCATGTCAGCGGCGCAGCAAAAAAAAGCTCCTTGCTCCTTGCTCCTTGCTCCTGAGCGGCGCAGCAACCCCCCAGCAGCGGATGAGGAAAGGTAACATCCGGCCCGCTGCAAGGGATGGCGATGGAGGGTTGTCCGGGTTGCAACCCAGTGGTCAGAGAGGGGATCATGCTTGGCTGCCGCTCCGAGCTCCGAGTTTCGAGCTCTGAGTCCTGAGACCTGAGCTCTGAGTCCTGCACTGAGCAAATAATATAACCAGATCAAGTTGATATTGTCTCCCCAATTTATATGTATTTGGCCATATTTTGTAAATAATCCAGAGTACCCCCCGAACCCTATTCCTATCTACAAATCCAGATATAGTTTTTTAAAGTAATATAACATACTTAAGGGAAATTAATTCTAGTATAAAAATTAGCAATACATTAACTATTTATAAAGTGGATACAAGTGATAGGGCCTTTTTTGTTTATATTTTTTCCTGTGTGCGTCTTATATGTAATGCCTGTCGTTGCCAGACACCCGAGCACCACCCTCCTGGACCTACTCCACCCCTCAGGGCATCTGTGTAGCTGACCCCCTCCTACCACCCCTCACGGCGTGTCCTTGTTGCTAGAGCTCGGGGGTATTAGTGTATTTGCCAGAACCTGGCTACTCGCGGGCCTATAATGTGTGTGTATAGCGAGTTTTTGGTGATTATATTAATATATTTTTAGCAACGCCCTAATCCTGTACATATATCATCTGTGAAAGTCTTCTGACATTCCAGATTTTCTCTGTTAAGCAATATTTCCTTAGATCGAAAGTTTAACCCACAAAGAATTATCGCATTTATTATTATTATTATTATAAACCAAGCTTTCATAGATAACATATTTTTATTCCAAATGGGGTCAAATATTAAAGAAAAGTGGTTGTCAAGTCTCATTAAACAAGCTTTAAGTATTTTACTTTAAATCCGATAACCTTTCTAGGTCTAGGTCCAAATCTAAGCTTATCAACAACTAATTCTTCTGCCGAAAATTGATTTGTCATTTGAAATAGAAGATAACTAAGGATTAATATAAGTTATAGATAATAATAATACGAGTGTATTTTGTAGCTCTAGGAAGTTTCTTTAAAATATGATCAATATATATTTAGTCAGAATTGTTTGTTTAGCATATTTTTAAATACAAAATGACACATTTTGTATGAACTCTAGAAAATAGATGATCATACCACTGATATCAAGTGATTCAAATAAATTAAAGTTATATTATAATACTCAGCGGTTTAATTCTGTTGAAAAAATAACAAGCTAAAGGAAAAGTTTCTTCGTAGAGAACAAACTAAAACACTCTACATATTACAGTATTATATTTCTTAGAGTTAATCCATGTAATTATTATCAGCCTCGGATGGGATTATGAGGAGAGGCTGTCATAGAAACATCAACTAACTGCCAAGGGGTTTGAAAGCTTAATTTCCCGACTAAGCCAGAGTTCTCTAATGTGTGTGTAGGGTAGGAAAATCGATAATCTTGGGCGGATCGGGAAATGGAAATAGAAAATGTGCGCAGTTGGCAATCTGATAATGACGACCAGACGATGATGTTGCGAGGGGGAGTTGGCCGGCCGTTCATGGCTTCCTTTCCCTTCACTCGGATTAACTCGCTTTTGTTACCAATGTGTTGTGGTACGTACCCTTCGCTCCACTCCTCTCTCTCATCATCTTTGTTTTCTGTGTGACCCAAAAAGTAATGAGCAAAAGAAGAAAAGAATTTAAATTTTTGCCAGCGAAAGAAAACCAGAAAGTTCCATTAACAACAAAAATATTTTTTTGGCAGCCTCCATTTTTGTGTTCTCTTCATTTTTTTTTTAGAAGGGGGTTCCACAAAAAGGGGGGAAGCTGACCAGGGTGTTAGAGGGGGTTTCTTTCGATTGCGAGCGAGCATTCTTTGAAAAGCGAGGGCCATCAATCACTCAGAAAAAACAGTGGCGTTTGCAGTCGGGGTTTGTTCATTGCTTAAGTCTCCTTTATAATTTGTTCAAATATTATATATTCTGAATTTATTCGTCTATAATATCATTATATATGATATAATTTCTAAAATTGGATAACGATCATTTCAAAGGTTAACTACAGCAAGTCGTTTAGATCTTAGATTTTCTGCTATCATTGTTATGAATTTTATAGTATTTATTTTGTAATGTTGATTTGGAAAATAACGTTCAAAATAGGATATTTTACTTTTATTTGGGAAAATCAATTTTTTTATTTTTTATTTTGAGTTAACTCTGAGATATTAGCTTTTCACACCGTATTTTATGTTCTCACGATCCTTGTGCCATTTGACGAACGTCTTAATACATACATAAATATAATTAATTATTCATTGCATCAATTTTCCCCAGATAAAAACCCCTTGAGATCACAAAACCCCCCTCGATGAAATCCTGCTCCCGCCCCTTTGCAAACACACACATGAAAATCGCCGAAAAGAGAGTCAATGAGAGCTGGCACGAGCGACAGAGAGAGATGCATGCTAATTCTGTTTCGAGTTCGAAATGAAAACGAAGCGAAGCTCAAGACTTGGAATCGGAATTGGAATTGGAATTGGGAGCTGTGAAAAGAGCGGCGCGAAATCATAATGGAAATCAAAAATAGCAACAAGACACACACACATGCACACACCACGACCATAAAACGAAGTGTGTGGAAAGAAAAGCCACAAAAATGTGCTCGACGAAAACGGTGGAAAAAAATTCAATTACCTATTGACTTTTGTTTATTTGTTGGCGGGCTTTGAAATGGATTGGAATTTTTCGTGTGTGTTTCTGTGTGTGTGTTGTGTGAAATCACGAACTCCAAACTTTGTTGTTGCTATTTTCGAGCGGGGTGCGGCATAAATTTTCACTTTGCCAGCGGAATAACAACAAAAGCCAAAGTCTTGCCAAAAATACAAGCACATACACACGTACAAATTTCGAATGCCAAACGAGTTTTGAAACTCAGCTTCTGCCACTTCTTTCCTCTTCGTCTTCTTTCTTCTCGCTTTCGGCGAAATATTTTCTTCGTCATGCGAGTGCCGAAAAAAGCGTTTAAAAAAATTTCCAACTTTTATTGTTAATTTCTTTAAGAGCGCAACTTTTTTAAGCTGCTGCGCGGGCGTCGACGTCGACAGAGGCAGCGTAAATGCATACACTGCGCGGAAATCAAGATCGTTCTTAAGATCGCTGGTAAAACATTATTTTTTATGGATTTTTGACGATTTATTTTCAGTTTTAAAAATCGTCAAGCATTAGACCAACACTAATATAACATTTTAATTTTAATACAAGGTACAAAGTTAATCCACGAATATTTAAATTAATATTAAAATGTCAACATTTTAGACTCCAAATTAAAATATATATATATGTATATATTTATATTTTCATATGAATTTTGAATAGGTCCAAAGGGATCTTATTTGTTCATGTGCAGCAGCATTATTGTTGTTCGTGCTTCGTGTGTAATTGGTCTTGTGCTGGCTTTTTTATATACTATATTTGCTCAAATCGAGTAATCATTTATATTTAAGCATCAAAATCAAGTTTCTGGCAATTGCTAATGCAAGACAGACAAAAAATTGCCAAAGATTTATACGAATGTACGCTTTGTGTTCACTTTGTTCGTAGGTATGCTTGTACATTGACGATTTTATTAGAAAGTAGCAATTGGCAAAAACAAACAGATATGCAAAGAAGCTAAATGCAAAAAAAAATTCAAAAAGATAAAAAAAGAGTGGAACCATAAATTGAAAGTTTAATCTTTCCCGACACCTTTCTACTTCTCCAACGGGGAATTTTAATTGCTACGCTAAAAATATTTATTTGCTAATGGATGAATTACGTTCTTTAGCATTAAATAAATTTACTTTCTCATTACTAATGCCCCATACATTGCCTATTATCAGTAATTGTAAATCAATCTGAAAGCTTGTCGATATGATCATCTTATTTGAGCAAGGTTCTATTGACTCAGTCAAATATGATTATGGAGAAACATTCAAAAAGTATATACTTATGGGGGTCATAAAAAGGTACAAACTCATTAAACAAAATACTTTTTAGGACTCATTTACTTAACACCTTTAAAGATCAGACATTGTAGAATGTTTTATTTTTGTTAATAATTACCTGAAGGGCAAGCCAAGTAATAAAAATATTATTTGTAATCCAAGCTGATTTTAAAGACTTTATTATAATCGATGGTATTTATTCATAATTATTCACAAAGCAACAAGTATGACTATTATTAACAAATATTATGGATTCCTGGATTTCAAGAAATATGCTTTTGGAAATATCGTCATTTCCCAATTATTTCAAAATTAATCATTGTTTACCTAAATTTCCTAAACTTAACTTTTAAAAAATCTTAAATTTAAACAAGTTTTTACTTATTTTCGGATTAAATATTTATCTTTAACCCTTAATATTAACCCTTTAAAATTCGAAAATTCTCACTTCCTTTTTTGTGATCTCCGAAGCTTTTAGATACAACTCAGCATATAAATATGCCCATACAATATGTACATATGTACGTACATATGTACATACATAAGTATGAAATTATTTTGTTTTCTTTTGTGCTTGCCGAAAAAATACATTTTCTTTGCCTTTTCATTTAACACGACTTCCTTTCCCTGTTTCTTCTGCCCTGCCTGCTTCCGTCTCCATTCTGCGTCTCTTTCCCCCTTCCGCTTGCCCCTTTTCCAACCGGACAGTTGCAAAAAGCAATCAACTGTATCGTCGTCGTGCCCTGTCTTGCTCGCACTCACTGCGTCTAGCGCACGAGCGATCTTCGGATTTCGAATGCAGCAGAAAGAACAACAAAAGCAGAAACTTCGTGCTTACACACACACACAAGCTCAGTTTTTTCGACTTTTATTCTTTGCGCCTCGCACAAAACTTTTTTGCAGCGATTTTTCAGTAACAAACGGCAACTCTCAGGAATAAAATCGTCGTCGCTCCGCTCGTTAAATTTTCGTTACCCACCCACACAAAAAAACCCAAACCAAACAATTTGTTAGCTGCGCGCATTACATAAAATATTTTGAGGAAAAACTGAGTGAATCAACTGCTTTTTGTGTTGAGTGTAGGCGGGAAATGCACAACTATAATTATAATATTTAAAGTTCACAATAGATAATAATAAACGTTAGTGTGTGTGCCTGTGTTTGCGGCCCCCGCTCCTGCGCGTGAACGAGAGAGACGGCGAGAGGGGCGCTACGTGACCGAGTTGCAATGAAAACTCCAGTGAAAATTCAGGTGAGCGATTATCAAACGACGTGATGTTATGCGGCATTATCTTGCTATATCTCTACATCTGTTTGGAGATCCGAAGATCTGTAGAATTTATGTTCACACAGTTCGCGGCACTCCTCGAATTGTCTCCACTCGATCAATTAGCATTTGGCGTGTAGAATTTCGCACTGAAATGTTAATTCTCCAGTGCCGAAAACCGTTAAGAATTAAGGTACATACAAGGTGCATAATTTTTACAAAATTAGAGATTAGAGAGTGTGCGGAAAAACGCGAGGCGATGAAGTCATGCTGGAAGCCAAAAATAAATCAACGGCGGCGAGGAGGCCGATCATAAAAGCAAAATATAATTGGCGCTTTTTAGTAGAAAATGCATTGCATACAAAACTATTGCCCTCACACTCTGACACACACTTAAGTGCAACGCGAGAGCGGGAGGGCTGCAGACTGTGAACGACAGAGAGTGAGAGAGCAAGAGGGAGAAAGGGAGCGCGAGAGTGAGAGCTTGCGCTCGGCAACGGTAATTTCTACCATTCGGCTTTGGCGAACATTATGGCTTCGCTTTGCCAACAACAAAATCTCGCCCCTTTGGTGGGAAACACAACAACAACTGTGACTGCGAATGATATTTTCGAACTCCACATAGAACAGAGTTGTCAACCTTCGGTTTCCACTTAAGATATAATTCTATGCAAATCTAAATTAGTCAAACTAAAATTTTTTTATCTTATTGCTCAACCTTCACAGTATCGATCAGAAAACATTTCTAAAAACAGTTATAAACGGATAATTGTGTTGGTCCTTATGTACTTTATTGCGAGTATCGTATATTCAACATTTTCTAGAAAACCCCTGATTGACTAGCATTATTTATGCTTTTTTTTTTTTTTAATAAATTTTCATAATTTTTGTCGATCCGTTCCGATTAGCTGGTAACACTGGTTGGCAACTCTGCGCGGCAAGCATACAAAGCACACTTGCACACACGCACACATTGAAGAGGGAGAGACAAACAGACGACGACGTCAACTCATTTTTCGAACTCGCACTCACACTCGCAATAGCTCGTTTCTGCTTTCGGCTTTCGAACTCTGCTTCGGTTCGGCTTCGGTTTTCGGCCTTTGCTGCTTCTGTTTCTCTTTGCGCCTCTGCTTTTTCGCGTCAGTCGTCAGTTTTTCTTCAGTGGCTCCGCGCGTCCGACATTTTCAGTGTGGTGCGTTGCTGTTGCTGCCTACTCTTTTTCTTTTTGCCTCTGCTCCCCAAAGCAGCGGGAAAGGAAAATACATACACATACACGGCCACATCCCCACATGCAGTAAAAATAAATTCAACTTTATTGCTTTTCCCCCGTCGCGTTATCGTGCGTGTGTGTGTGTATTGGAAAAGCAACACCAAAATTTGATATGTGCAAAGTTTGTTGACGACTGACTACGTGCTGCCTGTGATTCTATTTCGGTGTGTATAAAAATTGATAGAAGTACAAGTATATCAGAAAAATCAAGAACAAAATATGGTTTAAAATACTGAGAACATAATGAATATCACTGCCTTGAACTGTACTTGGCAATTATCACCGTGTGCCTGAGCTTGTGAGTGTGTGTGTGTTTTTGCATATCAAATCAATATTTCCAGTGGTGTTCCATCGATTTTTCCATTTCGGAGAAAGCTTTTCACCAGCGACATAAAGATGTGGAAAGAGCGAGAGGAAGACAGACAAGAGCTTTCTCGGAAAATGCAACGCTTAAGTAAATGACGGGCGATTTTCATTAATTTTCACACACATACACGGACACTGGCTCACTTTCCATGCAAATGAGGTCAAGTGTTGCAGTGGGGAAATATGTTTTCCCCTCATGCGTGTGTGTATGTGTAAGAGTGTGCGTTACATAAGCTTTTTTACTAATTGCGGAGAGGAATAACAGCTAAAGCTTCAGTTAAATTTAAATAATAAACAAAAGGCTTTTGGATACGGAGCAGTTGAAAAATCAAAAATTGCTGCTAGTGAACTCCTAGAAAAAAGCACGTTTTTCACTTTGCTAGATTCCCAAAAGTCTCGGTGGCCGCCATCTTGGTTTTCCCCCCAACGAGTCGCACATAAAAATATGTGCGCTCTCTTTCTCTCTTTTACTCCCTCTCGTTTGCTTTTCGTTTTTATGTTTGTTCGAACGACAAAAAAAAAAGACAAGAAACAAGCGTGAAATTTTCTCTGCACTTTTCACACACACATGGAAAGTATGGCGGATAGAGAGCACAAACGAGAGAGGGTCGTCAAGTTGGCGCTCGCTCTCTCGCATCCCCTTCTCTTTCGCACAACCGCCCGCCACATATTTTTCTGATTCCACTTTGTGCTACACTTCTACTTGGCCGTTATTGTTGTTTTTGTTTTTCTGTCTGCTCTAGAGACACGTTTACATTTTCATTTTTCATATTTTCGTCTCTTTCTCGCTCGCCTTAATCTTCTGATGGATTTGCGAGCAGCAACGTTGCCGAATTTCGTCGGCAAAACTTTTTGACAAAAAGTTTCATTTGTTTACATTCCACGCACATGTGCAGAATAATAACAATAATAATATAAAAAATATTTTGCAAAAAAAAAAACTAAAGCTTTTGCGCAACAAGTGTAGAAAATGCGAAATAGAAGGGGCGACAACGACGAAAAAAAGTGCCAAAACGCAGAAACGGATTGTTTGTCGTTTGCCTTAATGCTTTGTTTACCATTTCGCATTTCGCACTTATTTCTCGAGTCATCAGATTTTACAAGACACCAAATGACCTTGCAGTTGATTTCTGACCTACAACACGCGTGCCAAAAAAAAACGTCGCACTTTTCTGCGCTACTCTTTTGCCTCATCTCCAATGTTCTTGTCATTACAGAGTAAACAACAAGTGTGGATAAAAAGTAAGGAATAAAGAAATAGATAGGAAAGGGGGAGAAATAATAAGCAAGGTGAACGACGGAGGCACAACCTTATTGGGCTGTGTCTGCTCCCCGTTATCGCCGCCTGCTCTTTGTTCGACTTTTTATTTTTTCGTTAGTTTTTATTATTTACCTTTTCGCTTTGGCCATTAGCGCAAAAAAGTTCATTGAACTGCGTGTGTGCGTTTTTATTTTGCCGTTTATTGTTGATTATTTTCGGTGGCTTAGTTTTTTTCACTTTCACTCCGAGTTGGCGGCAATTTCATAATTTGGTTGGATATTAAAAAAATAAATAAATTAAAGTACAAAAAAGGCAGTCCATCAGAATAATTACATTCATTACTAAATATTACGTGTAATTCGATGTATATATAATTTGCAATCCCTCTCTCGATGAAAACAAATGGACCACATAATTAAATAGCCAATAAAAAACATAAAATAAGGCCGATGAATTCGATTTTGTAAATATACTTGAGGTTGGACTTTTTGAAAAAGGATTGACTTCAGAAATATATTAATTGTAATTAAACATCAAAGAAATTAAATGTTATAATAGGATAATTCTTAAATTGTTACAAATGTACGTTTGGTTTAGAATCCCATTTCCTAAAAACCACAACAATTTACAACCAAGCCTTGATTAAATGTACAATCATTAAAACTCTTCATCTGGAAAAGTGCTCGACATCTGTGTTGATTTTTACCAAAAAAGTTAATGGCCGTACAAAATGGCGGGAAACCCACAGTTTTGTGCCAAGAATTCACGCTTACAGCATGCCTAAAAAATCTGGCAAACAAAAAACGAAACGAGCGAGTCTGAGTCTGAATTGGGAGGCCCGCTAAATAGATAGATAACCTCAAAGCTGCTATTTCCTCCGCTGCTCCCACACTCGCAGATCGCATTCAACACATTCAACAGATACAGATACAGATACACTCGCGCATAACAAGCCCTTAACATTCACTTTAAATAGCTTTTCGAGAAACAAGTTTTTGTGGTTGGCGTTTTTACTTCTTATTTTTCGCTGCTTTAATGGCAAAACGACATTTTCTGCGGCCGAACAGAATAAAATCAGAGCAAAGGGCGGGAAAAGAAAAAAAGATACATGGAAATGGAAAACGGATTGTTCGATACATTTTAAAGACAATATGTGGGTATTAGGTTAATGAAATTAAATAATTTTAATGCCTAATTCTTTTTAAACGTAGTTTTCGTCTATGAATACTTGATTAAATTCGCTATTATATTATAATTAAGAGGTCGTAGACAGCAATTTGTTAATTTTCTAGCTGGAACTACTGGTATTATGCAAAACTAATGATATTGATAACCAATCATTGGAGATTTTGCTACTGATACCATTTTATTATAATTACCTTAACCAATTCTGCAACCATGTAGGAAAATAATACTACTGTCGTCTGACTAGCAATTTATCAATAAGATAACTAGAATCTTAATTGCTAAAGACTGGTTTTAGATGACGACTTGGGAAATGACATACTAATCTTCTGAGATTTTATATTATTGAATGCTTGTAATTAATCATATTTTTGGGTAGTTTACACGGACGATTCAGCGTGTTGACTCACAGATTTTTCGTAGTTATTTCCACATGATCCCACTGTTTCGTTCCCTTACACTTGATTCAACTTTTCTCAATCGACACGGTTATAGCCTGTTTTTGCAAAGAAAACAACAAATTGACGAGCAGAAAAAAGGGTGTAAAAATAAATAAATGAGCGACAGGCGACGCGAGACGCCTACGTGGGTTTTCAGAGGTGTTTTTTGGGCTTCGCACCGAGAGAGTTTCTGTGGTGTGTGTGCTGTGCTATTCAGCAACATTTTCAGCTGCCAGAAATTAAATTATTGAAAGTCAGTGCGAGAGTCGAGTCGTCGAGTTTATTTTTACGTCGTAAATATACAAATTTTATGTCTCGCAGCACCGTACACCAAATACACACACACACAGATGAGCAGAAAAAGATTCCACTTTATGCAAAAATCTTGTGGGGGAAGTTCTTGTTCTTGGCGTGGCTGGCGGCCTCTCTCCCTCGGTTTCTTATTTAAGTTATTTCCATTTTAAATTTGTTTTTCTGAATATGTGTGTGTGTCATGGCGACTTTTCTGGCTGCGATGTGAAATGAAATGAGTTTCTCGAAACTGGTTTTTCTGCCAGCCGATCGTATATCGGATCGGATCGGATCGGTTTGGATCTCGGATCTCTAAACCAACAGCAGCAGCTCGACTTTGCCAACCAAGCGTCGACGCTGGCCACCCGCTCCTCCATCCATTTTTTTCTTTTTTATATTTTTTCCTCCCATTTTGTGTTCGTTTTCGAAATGGCACAGTTCTTGTATTTCTGTGGGACCGGTTTTTCTTTTGACTTTTTGCACACACACACACAGAGCACTCAGAACTGAAAACCAGCCCCATTAATATTCCCAAGTTCAGCTCTCTCCTCCTCTCTGCCGGCGGCCAGGAATTTTCACTCGGGGGCCCATTCTCTTTGAGTCTCGTTTCCAATTTCCAGACTTTGCCACTTCCTGTAGAGAAAAAAGGACCGCGGTGATGGCGATGGCTGGCGACGGCAGTTGTTGTGATCCAACATCTGCTACCAGGACCATATAGCAAGCAAAAAAAGGAGGGAGAGAAGCCTCCGAACCCAAATACAGGACCTGGAGAGGGGGGATCTGTTTAGTTTAGGGGTTGATTGCAACCCCAAAAACCCAGGTCTGCAGGACCCTCGCCCTCCTACCTTCTCGTAAAACCAGTTCCCGGGGTTACCATACTTTTCGTACCGTCTGGCGCGTGCTTGGGAAAAGGGGACCGACATCGGCACGGGCATCCTTTATTATCCGCTCCGCTCCCCATCCCATCAATGCATCTCATTTCCATTTCCATCTGGCACTCGAATCTGTTGGCTACCAGGGATTAGAGTGATTTTTTCTTGTATTAATAAAACAAGTTTATAACAAAAGGATTTTTAATAGGTAGTATTATCGTAATATATGTACATGCATCTAGGAAATCGGCAACTCGCTTTATCCAAGGACGAAAGATAAACCACACATTTTTCGTACAATCCAACGGTTGCTAAAAAAAACTTACAGTTGAGTTTTTCGCTAACAACGTTTGCTAAATTGAACATTTTAAACGTAGTTTGATAGTAGATCTCAACACAAATTTATACTTAATTTAAGAATTTTTAATGTGGGATATATTCGAGTGATCCTGATCAGAGGACACCTCGCCAAAGGAAAAGTATGAAAAAGAATTCATACTCATAGCTAATATCAAGGGAATTATATTATATTACTGAAAGGCATTGGAAATCTTTAAGTCCTGAATTATTACCATATTATTAGCATTTCTGAAAAAGTTCACCCATTATCATATAGTGCAATAGCAGTTTCTAAAGTGTTTTGGTATTATCTGATCAAAACATTACTAAATGCAGTTGCCAGATAAAAACCCAGTTGAGATTTTCGCTAACAATGCTCCGCAAAAGAAAATTGGACATAGTTTGATAGTAGACCTCAACACAAAAGTAATTAAACCTAATAATTATTTTTATAAATATATTTCAATAATTGAATTAGTTCAATATTTTACAAAGCTAACTAAAATAATTCCTAAGGTATTTCTATATTTTTTCACCCATCATTATCCCCATTTGCAACGGCAGTTTTAAATAGTGTTTTGGATTTTATCCTGGCCAAAACATTTCCGAATGCAGTTGCCACATAAAAATTCAGTTGAGATTTTCGCTAACAATGCTCCGTAATATCTCAAAATTTTGGACATCGTTTGATAGTAGACCTCAGCACAAGCCTCTAATCACCGATTACTCATTATCCATCCCCCTATCGCAGTATCTACTTCATCTTTTGGGTTCTCGTGGGAAAAGCGAACCCCAAAGAAGTGCAAGTCTTTGGGACCAACTGTACTTTTTCCGCACACGCACACAAACTCACTGCACGGGTGCCGCTCGCTCGGTCGCTCTCTCTCGCTCTTTCGCTCCGTCACAGGATCCCAATTCATAATCCTCCACCATCTGCGCAAAAATAAAACCTTGCAATGTGCAAAGAGCGCGAGTCAAAAAGGAGATGGAGAGTGAGAGAGAGCGGGAGAGATCCTTTTTGTTACCTCCCTCTGCAGTTTTTACCTACTTCTCTTTGTGTCGGGTTCGGGAACGTTCGCGAGAGTGTGTATGTGTGAGTCTGGGTGTCTGCGGAAAACCCATCCAACGCATCACCATTGGGGTAACAGCAGTGTTGTTGTTGTTTCTCTTTTGTGATTTCTATTTTGTGCGCATGCCTTGCACCTTCCTTCCATGTGGACCATCTGTATGCCTGTGTGTATAACAGAATCTCGAAAAACTGATCCCTCCGCCTAACGGTACTTCGTTTGGTACTCGCGGGACTCCCTGGGGGTGATTCTGTTTTCCCTCTCCTTCACTCTGTTTTTTCGCCTGGATCTGGCAAAAAGTAACAGAAAAACATAAAGGGGAGTGAAAAAGGGAGCCTCTTGTCAAGTAGACAGATGCATATGACCGTCTCACTCTGACTCTTTTGCACAAAGCACAGTTAGTCTCCTATGCAATTGCTTCTTTTTGATTAAGAACGGAAGGCTGAGCTTAACTGAAAATAATAAATTATCATTTCGCAAATGCCATTTGCTAGTAAATCAAAGTAACAATATTTTCCTGACAATTTTTCCTACCTGTAAGTCTTCGTTTTATGCCCTTGTGTATGTATGTATTTCCCGTTATTTCGCTTTGGCACGATTATTGTTGCTGCAGTTCTCCTTTTTCCTTTGGGCTCCTTTTTCCTCTGCCGACGTCGCTGTCGCTGCTGCGGCCTACCTGCCCCTTTTGCTCGCTCTCTCTGCCTACTTGGCAATTTCATAACCCCAAAGGCGAGATGAAAGAGAAACTCTCATTCGCCCCTCTCGCTCTGGCCTACAGGGCAGCCGCTCCGGCGCTCTCCCTCACGCAGCAACTTCGTTTGCAGGGCGGCCATTGGCGAGAGAGCCGAAAACGAACGCGTCGGCAGAGAGCAGCGGGGGAGCGGAGCAGAGCAGAGGCGTCAGCTCGAGCGAGGGTCGCTCAGTTGCCGTCACATTTGCGTCGTTTCATTTGCTTTCGTGCTCTCGGAGCTTTTGTTTGGTTTTCGTGCGCTGTGCGGCAGATCGCGAAAACAACAACGCGTGCGGTTTGCTGACTACATTACATACACTCGTACACAGCTACATATACTACGGCTACACCTACGGGCAAACGGAGCTAGAATAGAAAAACCAACATTTGCAGTGCTAATTATTTACAACAGTAAGTGTGCTTGTGTGCTAGCGTGCTGTGTTTATGCTTGTATGGGTGTGGAAGTGAAGCATAATCGGCCGATAGAGCGAGCGAGAGAGATTGTGAAATAGCACCCATATCTATATTGTTTGTGTACATGTGTTGGTTGCTTCTAATGAAAAACGTTCTATTTTTAAATGCACACACCATAAAAAACTGAAACGATTGCTCCACACTTCAACTTTAAAAATTATCAGCCAGCAACGAGCGTGCTTTAGTGTTTGGCTCTGTTTGTCTGTGTGAACGAGGGGGAAAATGAAAATCATCATAAATATTCGTCTGTGTCTACTTGTGAAATTTTCCACAACGGAAAAGGAAAAAAAAATCGAGACACACGCACATGTGCATATGTGTGCAGCGACGCCGACTGCGGAACTTCCCCTCTTTATGTTTCATGCTTCGTTTTACTTTTTTTTCGGTCGTCACGAAGTCTCTTCGTCTTTTATCGTATCCATCGATCTCCAACAACGACACACACGCAGTCGGGAAGCAGAAGCAGCAGCAACTGTAACACAAATCCGTTAGCTCTCCCAGAGAAAAAGAGAGAGTGTGTTCCGTTGGAAAGAGCAAAGTTGAGAAATGAACAAGAAACTCGCTCGAAAAACAGCAAGAACAAAAATTGCATTTTCAGTGCAAGTGTGTATGTGTGTGTGTGAATGCAAAACAACAATAATAATCTATCTGAAATTTTAAAAGTGTAAAAGAGACGAAAGATACAAGAACCGCCCGCTAAAGTGAACAAAGTTTAAACAATTACGAAAAATTAAAAAAAAAACAAATTTACAAGGACACTTCTAAAAAGATAATAAATATGTATTGATATGTATTTTTATATGATAAACAAATCATAAAAATATTCAAATATCAATAATTCGAGAGTGATAAAACGATAATTTGTATCAATCACTATGTTCACCTTAAGGGAGCGTTTACTGTATATTGAAATCAAACATGAACATGAACTTGACCTTGCCGCCGTATAATGTGCATTCAGAGTTTTTTTTTTGTTTTTCATGGAAACGTAACTTATTTTATTTTCATTCGTCACTCTCTTTACAGCATAGCTGCTGACACACACACAAAACTGGAAAGAAGAATAAGAAGCAGAATCGAAGGCGAGAAGCAGTTTTTGTAGACCCCACTGTACACCCCTAAGTTGCAAATTGTAAAATCAGCGAGCGAGTGGCGAAAAAAAACGCTTAACCAGAGAGAGGGAGCACAACGAGCCACGTCAAGGACGTGGGCCCACCCATTTCCCCCCCTAAAAAACCACCCCGGATCCAAGACCCCAAAATGGATGACGATCAGCAGTTCTGTCTGCGGTGGAACAACCACCAGAGCACACTGATCAGCGTGTTCGACACGTTGCTGGAGAACGAGACTCTAGTCGATTGCACGCTAGCCGCCGAGGGCAAATTTCTCAAGGCCCACAAGGTGGTGCTGTCAGCATGCAGTCCCTACTTTGCTGTAAGTATATCTAACGAGAAACTACCTTGAAAGGTACCCTCTATAATACTAAAAAAAATTGTCCATTGCAGACCTTACTTCAAGAACAGTACGACAAACATCCCATCTTCATACTCAAGGATGTCAAGTACCAGGAGCTGCGCGCCATGATGGACTACATGTACCGCGGCGAGGTCAATATCTCGCAGGATCAGCTGGCCGCTTTGCTCAAGGCCGCCGAGTCGCTGCAGATCAAAGGTTTGTCGGACAATCGCACTGGCGGTGGATCGGCACCCAAGCCGGAGTCTACACAGCAGCATCATCGCGGCAAGCTTAGTGGCGCCTACACACTGGAGCAGACGAAGCGCGCCCGCCTGGCCACCGGCGGAGCGATGGACACGTCTGGCGATGTGTCGGGTTCACGTGAGGGCTCCTCGAGTCCGTCGCGTCGTCGTCGGAAAGTCAGACGTCGCAGCATGGAGAATGGTAAGGGTTTTCTCATTTTTTCAAATTAAGTTATACCAAGAAATGCCAAATTAAAAATATATCTATTACACCGATGTCTTGGATTCTATTTATATTTAAGTGTGAAGGTTTTTATTAATTGTCTATGTTTTTATTTTGCAGATGCTCACGACAACTCCAACTCGTCCGTGTTACAAGCCGTCGCCTCGAATCAGTCAATCCTCCAGCAGACGGGCGCTGGCCTCGCAGTCTCCGCATTGGTCAGCACCCAGCTGTCGAGTGGATCGGCAGCCGGAACCAGCAGCCAAGCGTCGTCGAACCAGCAGCAGCCATTGACCAGCACCAACGTTACCAAAAAGACTGAAAGCGCTAAACTAACATCCTCGACAGCCGCACCTGCGAGCGGAGCAGCTGCGTCAGTGGCCGCCCAACAGCAACAGGCCCAACAGCACCAGCAGCAGCAGGCGCAGACCACAAGCGATGCCATTAATACCGAGAATGTACAAGCCCAGAGCCAAGGCGGCGCCCAAGGCGGCGTCGAAGGTGATGACGAGGACATGGATGAGGCGAGCGCCGTTGGCGGTGCAAGTGCCATCAGTGGTCCCAATCCTGCCTCAGCCTCCGTCTCTGCTGCCGCCGTTCACACCGGAGTGGTGGTCAAGCAGCTGGCCAGCGTTGTTGACAAATCGTCGTCGAATCATAAACAGAAGATCAAAGACAATAGCGTGTCGTCCGTGGGCTCTGAAATGGTGATTGAACCCAAAGCCGAATACGACGACGATGCGCACGATGAGAACGTTGAGGATTTGACATTGGACGAGGAGGACATGACAATGGAGGAGCTGGACCAGACGGCCGGCACCAGCCAGGGTGGCGAAGGATCTAGTCAAAGTGAGTATTAAGCATTTATAGCGGAGCTTTTGAAGTCACCGAAACTAACTATTCCTATTTCTTCCTTTCAATAGCATATGCATGGCAGCACGACAGATCTCAGGATGAACTTGGACTAATGGCACAGGATGCACAGCAACGGGATCCCCAAGGTGAGTGTTTGTTGCCTTCAAAGTCGATTATATACAATATATATATGAGCTACTACGAACAAATGAAAAAGCAAAAAGTACAGCTTAGCTTAGAAGTTTTTAGATAGAGAAGAAGAGATGTTTTTCGAACTCAGCGAGCACGACAACAACAACGACAAGCTTTAATTTCTAAATGCTAATGCAGATAAAGAATGAATCCACGTTTTTTCAAGGTCACAACTTCATTTTTTCCACACCAAAGAAACATATAAATATACATCTTGATTTTTTATATTTTGAATGTCGTGCTCCGAAAAAAGCTCTTAAACGTTTAAAGAAAAAAAAAAGATTGAATAGAGAACTGTTTCGAATATAATTTTCAACAAGATAGCAGCAGACGAAAAAAAAGCAAGCAACAAGAAAAAGTACAAATACAAAACAATACCAAAAATAACAAGATCTCTCTGTGAGCGAGAGTTGGCGCAAAAGAAAGAACAAAACAAAAAACAAAACAAAAATGAAATTAATGTTGAAGAGCGAAGAATTTACGACTCTTTCTGGGGATCTTGCTGCAGTGTTTTTTTTGTTTTCTTCTCTCTTTTTTTATAAACGCCAACTCCGACAGAGAACAAACAGAAGAATAATTAACCCGAAACAAGAATAATTTGTGCAAGTTGAAAAGTATTTACTTAAAAAAAAACTCTTTCTTTACTTAATATGATTTTTTAAACCAAAACTAATCATTTTTTAATTACGACACACACATGTATAATTCGTATAACTCCTAGTAATCCTTTTTTTGTACATATACTTATTATACTTATTAATTTTTTAACACACAAAATGAGAAACATTTTATACCACTCACACACACAAACATAAAACATATATAATTGCTATATAAACACCAAGCCACAAAAATCGAAACCCAAAACCACCCACAACAAAAACCCCGTAACATTCTCTCATTTTACCATTATTATTATTGAATATATATATGTATGATTCTATATGTATGATCATTTGTTGTTGTTTTACAATTGGTGTTTGAATTAACAACTTTAATTTGCTTTATTTACTCTGTAAATGTTTGAAAAAAAAAGCATTCCTTAAAACATTCCCCTCACTACTCTCTCTGTCTTTTATCCTCCTCTGCCCAATCTCTCTCTCTTCTCTCTGGCCTCCCTCTCTCTTTCCAACATTAAGCCGTTAGCTGCAGAGCGAAGAAAAATGCATTCATAATTCATAATAATTCATAAATATATATTTAACACAACACGCTCACAAGCAACAAACACACACACAAACATATACAGCAGCTTCAAATTAGGCAGTATAATATTAATAAAAACGAAATGATAGAATTTCCCTTATCATTTAAGTTAGTTTTTAGAAAAAATGTACGTATCAACAGATTTTTTTTCTGTGCGTGTACTCCCAAATATGTGCCCGTGTGTGTGGGAGTGTTTGTGCTGATCTCTCTCCCCTTCACTTGCTTTCTCTCGCTATTGCTGTTGCTCTCTAAGCCGCTGTTCGTGTACGTGTCTCCATTGTGTGTGTGTGTGTGTGTGTTTGTGCAGGGCTCTGGCAAGAACCACAAGTATTCCTCCCAACACCCCTTCTCTTAAAAAGAAAGCTCTCTCAGTACAGTCGCGTCAGAAGTCTTTTAGCAATTTAAACAGTAACGGGATTTAACTTAAACTTTGTGTTTGCATATTTAAAAAAAAAGCATCTCCCACCACACACACATACACACAAACTATCCAGAAACACACTTCCATTTTCACAATTTTCACACCCATTCATTGATTGTCATCATATTTGCCATTTTTGTTCCATTTTGATTGTCAAAAATCTGTTTTTAGAACTCTCAGCGCGTGCTAATGTTTATTTTACACACAGTTGTTTCTTTTTTACTTTACACATTATATTTATATTATTATATATGATTACGAAAAATACGCATGCAGTTTTAAATTGTATTTTAGTATACTATATCTCTCTCTATATATACACATATATATATTTTGCTTTATTTTGGTTGACGGGACTTTTTTTGTTTTTTTTTTCTTTGTTTATTTTACTTTTTTGTATTTGTTGATAGTTTTAAAGTTAGATTTGTAAGCTTACCGTTTGAAAATACAACGCGCGCGCTCTTCCGGTTTACGTCTTGAACCTTTCAAGACATTCGTAATTGTTAAAAAAAGAAATTTAACAAAAAAGCTTTAAACTAAGTCAAGTGCCAAGTGAGTTTTAAACAATATCAAACTGTTAACTGACGAGAGAGAAGCGAGGAACACCGAATCAATGGATGTAACGCCTTGGAGGATCATCAGCTGGAGGATATGGTCAAGTCGTTGCCACAAAAACAAAGCACGTAGCCAATCCGGAAGGATGGCGAGGTACAGTTGCAGCTTTGGGCATTCTGACGCGATCCATCAATCAGCCGTCGACTCATCCCATACATCAACTCCACGAATCCTATCACCAGGTGAGTATGCTCCGCTCGACGGTATCGGTTGGGCGGAGTGCCATACAAAATGAAATAAATTTTGTATTTTTTAAGTTCATTTATGTTCCGCGTCCCCAATGATCACTCCAATCCTTAATCCTGATCCCTAATTCCTAAACTATATTTCCCGTTACCCAAATCAACTTTCATCCCTCATAAAAAAGATTTAAAAAAAAGAATTCGACCAAAAATATACGAATTTTCAGCGTTCTACCAGGTAATGTGTACAAAATCGAGCTAAAGCTTGTGAAAAGTTAACTAAAACTGCAAATGCCCGTGTGCTCTCTTTCTCCCGAAAAAGAGTTCAATCGGCGCCAAATGGGTAAGCTATAGTGTTATTCTTTTCCCCGTTTCTACAATCTTTCTCCTCCGATTTAATTCTAAGTGTGTACGCCATAAATTTACATTGTATATATAATTTAGTTGAATTTTTAATTTAATTGCGTTTGGCGTTTGTTTCTCGAAATTGCTTAAAGCGTCGTCGTTGCCAAACAAACATAAAACCACAAATACACCAAAGAAAAACTACATTCTCGAACGATCCCTATTCTTTTATACATACAAAGAACTATGAATATGCAAATATAATACACTACGTTACGTGTTTATAAATTTGCTCCCTTTCATGATTTCGTTGGGTTTTTTTTTAAAGAATTTTGCTTCTTTCGGTTCATTGTCAGATAATCAGAATTGGAAAACCTATAAAAACTATTTGGTACTGAGTTGATATAGTGAATTTGCGTTTTTTGTTAGAATATTCTCAAGTTACTATTATATATATATAACATTATCTCCTTATCCTTATCCGAACAATATCTTCTTGTCCAGAAACTTGCGGATTCAAACTAATTTTGTCTCTTGATCCTAATTATTTTCTAAACAGGAATCCACAGAAAAAATAAAATGGTTACTGGGTTATTGTCTATATATTGTTTAGTTTCTCTATTTGAAAAAAAAAATTGAGTAAACTTCCAAAATAGGGAAAAGTGTATGATTTCCATACAGATATTTTGAGGTCTGATGGCAAAAATCACATTTTTTGTCTAGTATTTCGAGTAATTTCTTGAAAGCTCCGACGACTTGTTTTTTTCTCCCGTTCGTTTCCACCTTTCCTACAACAATCTTGTTTGGCCAATTAATTTAGGAAGAGTTTTTTATTATTTTGCTCGTTAGCAAGGTGAGCTCTAAAAAAAGGTATATTTTATATTTTAATATCCATGAAACTGTCGTTGATCTCTCCGCTCGGCACCCCTGGCCCCTCTCTTTTTCTCGCTTATCCGCTTTCTATGCCCGTTGTGTTAATTGTTAATCAACAACAACAAAAAAAANTTTTTTTTTTTTTTTTACAAAAAAAAAAAAAAAAAAAAAACAATAGCAACGAACAGCTAACAGCAACAAAAATAAAAATAAACATAAAAAAACAATGGCAGAGAGGCAGTCGTTCGTTCAAGTTCAAGGTCGGCTAAATAATAATGTGTTGTTTCTATGTGTGAGATTGCGAGTTGCTTTTTCTCTTTTAATCAGCATTGTTCACTCTTGACGTTGAACAGAGACGGAAGGGATGTGAGGAGGTGGCGATGTGGCGGCGTAGAATGAAGCAATAATATTAATGTTCATATCTCTGTGAATGTGTATCTCGTTTGCTTGCTGAATTCTGCCTTTTCCCCGCTCGGATGATGATGTTTTTCTTCTCATTTGTGCTATTCTCCAAATATTTCGTAGTGCATCCGTGTAAAAAGTCTGTGGTGGTGATGACGATAATGATGCTGATGCGACTACCGCTGCTTGACATGAAAAGAATCAAGTTTTGGGCATTTTCGAATGGGAATTTCTACGTCCAAAATAATTGGACAATCTCAGAAAGTAGCTTGAAAAACCGCTTTAATTTGCGTTTGATCTTTTGACTTGTTTATACTGATTATAAAAGGGTGACGTATGTTATGATCTTTAATGAGTCTGAATTAGATAACGATATTATTCTCATATGTAGTGAAATACAATGGCAGGGGCAATGTTTGTTATTTTCTTTGTATTATGTTAATACGAAACTATTGCACTTGATTAAGTTTGAAGAGTTTTGTGGTAAATATGATGTCTTCTCATAAAAAACAAATCCATTAAATTTTTTAGAATAGCTGGATTTTTTACAACATGCTTTGTACTTAGATTTTTTTTTAAATCTTAGCCCAAGTGTGCGGTTGCTTAGGAGGACCTACATTATTTTACAATTTAATTTACAATTTTATGTGTAGATAAGTGTGAAATAAATAAATCTTGCTCCTAAATAATCCACTATAATTGATATATGAATATAAAACATTGCGTGATTACCATACTGTGTTTTTTTTGGCCCAGTTGAAAGCTGTTTGCATGGCCTTGACCCAATTCACAGTTAAATTTGCTCGCAAAAAGCACAGGCACTGGCACACTCGCACTCACAGATACGCAGAAATCCATACACACACAAGCACACAAACAGGCAGAAAAATATACTTTTTCCCCTCTTCTGCGTTATTTTTGTGTAACATGCAATGTGTCAAAAGCTTTTGTGATATTCAAACACGACACCGCCGCAAGCTGTCAAGAGGAAATATTCGACTTGCAGTCCTTAATTTATACATATATTTTGTGTGGTGTGTGTGTGCATAAATTTAAACATTACGAATAAATATGTGTGAGTGTCCTTTGATTAAAGTTTAAGCTTTTTCATATGTAGTTTTTTTATGCAATATGTAATACGTAGTTGGTATTGTGTCTCTGGGCTACTTTTGAGCTTCCTTTTCTCCTTCCTCTAAATTTTCAACTTGCATAAATGTATATATTTTTATTTTATTTTACGAGACACAAAAGCGTTTTAATGAGAAAAAATTACAAAATTGTGAAACGCAAGCTAATCATAGTGTATTATATGTAAGGATACTTATGAATACCCTTTAAGGTTTGCCTAGTTACAACTTCAACAATGAATATTTTGATGTTATATAAACTGTTCTTGTTGCCTGTATTTGTTTTAGTCTCGTTGCTTAGAGATTTAATCTTCTTTTATTGTTAAAGGGTATACTAATAGTATTTGTTGGGGTTTAAAGATATTTGTGGAAATTGGATAAATGGAAAGAATTTTTATTACTTTGCGACAAAGTTTTTAATAATCAATTTGAAACCAATTGAATTTAATGGGTTGGACTTGTTAAATTAGTTCCCTTTGAGACCTGAAAGATTTTCTAACGTAAGTTGATTTATTTTCGAGTTCGATTATATTAGGGTTGTTAAAAGGTTTATATATTCTCAACCCATTAGCGAGATTAAGGACAAAAGAGCTTAGTTTTGTTATTTCATTTGTTGCTTGCTTTTCGAAGCCTCGTTTTTCTTTATTTGTGTCTCAATCCCTTCTTACACTCTTCTTTTCCGCCCCGTTTCCTCCGGTTTTGAATATATATTGGTGTCTCTGGTTGTATAGACGCAATGGTTGTGCCCCGAATCACATCGGTGCGCGGTGGCTCCCAGCGTTTGGCCAGAAGAAAGGCCACCATTGCCATTGCATCGGCTTCAAATGCTGCCTCCGCGCACACTATATCCAGGTGCAAGCGCAAATTGATGGTGGCGACCACCACTACCTCCACATCATCGCGCAGGTAACTTGGCTTGGCCCTCGATTTGTCTTCTCTGATCGCTGACATGATCTCTCTTGTGCTCTCCCTATCCGCTTTCCGTTTTTCTCTAGACACACCAGTAGCAGCGGTGGAGGAGATGGTGGTGCCGCCCAGACGCGTGCCTCTACATCCGCCTCGGCGTCCACATCGAAGTCGTCCAAGTCGGCGGATGCGGCAAAGAGTGCTCCTTATGTGTGCCAGACGTGCGGTCGTCGCTACCAGGTTTCAGGCACTTTGATGCGTCACATGCGTAAAGAGTGCAATCAGCCGAAGAAGTACGTGTGCCGTATGTGTGGCCGTGGCTTTCACTATAATTTCAAGCTCCAAGATCACTACTATTATGTCCACAAGGGCGTCCACAAGCGGGAATAATTTAGAGTGAAAAGTGGAGACGTGGAGGAGGAGGATTAGATCTAGGATATAAGTGTAATTGATGTAAAACTCTTAATTTACACACTAATCATTATCATTACACGTGCAACATGCAACATGAAAGCTACAATAAACGTGGGGTTAGAACTTCAACCTATGATTCTACTCTATCGAAGCACGAGTTCAAGTGGAGAAGTCGTGGAGGTTACTAGGCGGAGTGGCTTGAGAGAATTGGTTCAAACAGCGGTTAAGAGTGGATAGGGAACAGTACTTGGTTATTAATTGTATTACCAGTACTTTGAATAGAATAATTTAACAGTTCAAATGAGATCTTTAAAGTTGTGTGTCTTGAAATGTAGTTTTTCCGAGTCATTTTCAAATTTTCTATATACTTTCATCCTTTAAATGTTCTTTTCTATCAAATACAAGATGTAAGATATAGTTTTCCAGTAGATGACTTCCTAAAGTCTTGTATTTCTATATTATACATTCCATATTTTTCTATTCATAAAATGTTTTTGTTTAATTTGAATAGATGTGTTCGTCTGTCAGTTCATTTACCTCTTAGAGCTCTGTCCGCTCTCAGGGCTACAAAAACTAAACTTACCCATAAAAAAAACATTGTTTTATTACACAGTCCATATTTTTCAATTGATAAAAGTATTTATTAGAATTTGGATAAATGTGGTATTTCTAGAAAAGCTAATTTAGCTCCCAGACTTCATTTCGCTCTGAAGGGTAAAAAAACAAAACTTACACATGGTTAGCTACAAATACAGAGTGCTAAGGAGGACAAACACAAAACATACACATACCGTTGCGCATATTTTATATAGTTCATCACTTAGACGGTGGTTTGTTGTTGTTGTTGAACGACAACCTTGAAATTTTGCGCCCAACCGTGGTGTTAATGAATAATTTAAGGTTAGGTGTAAAGGCAGATAGAAGAATTGTGTGTTTGGTTGGCAAGATCAGTGATTAAAAGGGGGCTTTGAAGTTGTGTCGATTTGAAATGTAAAGCTTTTGTCGTGTCAGTTGCTTGCTCGCTCGTTTTCTAAATTCTTTTTTCCTTCGATTCTCAGTGCGTTTCTCGATTCTCTATCTCTGCTCTTTTGCTCAACCCTCTAATTGCAGGTCTGCTCGAGTTGAGCTTGAATGAAATGTTTTACTATGAGACTGCTGCTCCGCCGAACTCCGCCGCAGCTGCCGTTGAATCGCCGCCACTGTCGCCGACAGAGCCATCTCTGCATCCTGCGGTGGTGCAGCTGCGACGCGGAAAGCTGCGATCACGCAGGAAGAAGGCCAGTAGTAGTGGCGGTGCCATATTAAAGAAGAGCATAATGCAGCCGCCGTCGGTACAGAGCAGTGCGGCGGCGAATCTGGCTAGGAATGCGGATATGCGGGAGGATGGCAAGCTGCAGTGTCCGCAGTGTCCGAATGCATACACGAGGATATCGGCGCTGAAGCGGCATTTGGAGTTTGAGTGCGGAATGTTGGAAAACTTTCGATGCGCGGTGTGCGATGCGGGATTCAAGCGCAAGGACTCGCTGAGTCGCCACTGCAAGGTCAAGAAGCACATTACCAAACATTTGTTTTAGAGACTGATCAATCCAATGATGAGCCATTAAAGAAGATTAAGATAATGCCAAATCGTGTGGGGATCTACTATATATATATTATCCTATCCTATCCTTGGAGATCTTTCTCTCTTTTTGTTTCGAGTGAAGGAATTTGTCCCAGATCAATCAACCATCATATAAAGCCAGGATATATCTGTATATGTTTTTGCCTGCTCGATAAAAACAGATAAACATTGCATAAACACTCACACACCACACCACATACACACCACACATCCTACCTATTACTCTCTCTATATATCCATGCATAAATCACAAAGCTGCAAACCAAGTGATGACTGCTTCCTCTCTCGGTCTCTGCTCCGTCTTCTCTATCCAATCCCTGCTCTCTCCTCCGACTAGTCTTTCCTCTTACGATTAATCCTTAAACAAAAGCAAAAAAGCCCGCTCCTTCTCCCTTCTGCATTTGCTGCTCTGTGCAATTGTTTTTATGCCTGTTTGAAATTTGTTTTTGTTTGACGAAGAAACTACAATTAAACCAAGAAATTAATTTATTAATTTTACCACAAATACAACCGACTATATACTCTAATGCTTTTTAAAACTAATATCTGGCATTTTTGAGAGAAACCCAAACAAAAAAATAACAAATTGCTTGTTTTTGCCTTGAAAAATTAAAAATCAACTAAAAATACGAAACGAAATTTAACATTAATAAAGGAATTGAAATTAAAAGCATGATTGACAAGAAATTAACGTTTAACTTTTAACGTTTTTGAGAAGAAATTGATAGAAAATTTGAATTCGAGTCCCGAGAAAATATGAAAAATACCAAAACAAAGAACAAAAACAAATTTCAGGGCTGCACCAGCTGATAGACGACTCCTCATCCAGTCAGCAACCACCGAATCATGTCCTGAACGGCGGCAGCAACAGCACCAAGCAGGAGCTAATGAATGGCAGCAGTGATGACTTTCATCAGGGATCGGGATCGGGATCGGGATTGCATCACTTTCAGGCCCCACAATTTGATCATTTTCATGGACTGTTGGCCGGCGGCGGCAATGGAGGAGTAGTAGGAGTAGGAGGAATAGGCGGCCCTGGCCAAGAGGAGAGCTTCACCTGCCCGCAATGCTATAGGACTTACCGCAGACATGGCACCCTGCGTCGCCACCTGCGACAGGAGTGCGGCAAAGGCAAAAGCATGGTATGCTCCGTGTGTGGGCATCGCACAAAGCGAGCGGATCACCTGCGACAGCATGTGCGGAAGAAGCATCCGGAGATTGCGATGCGATCGCTCTTTAAGCGCCAGCAGAGAGCTGCCGCTGCGGCAGCCTCATCCGCCGGAGAGGAGAATCAAACGGCAGCGGCAGAGCAGCAGCCAGAGATTGTGGATCTGGTGGATATGCTGGACGAAGCAGGAGCAGTGGATGAGGATCAGCAGCAGCATGCCTTTCTAGTCGATGACGACGATGAAGATGAACCTCTAGACCATACTCACCAGCAGCAGCAGCATCATCAGCATCAGTTGGACGAGAGTAGGGCCACTAGCTATTATCGTCAGCAGCTCCGGCGGCAGGCTCTGCTGCAGCAGGCGTTACAGCAGGTGGCAGCGGCAGCGGCCGTGGTGGCCAGCGGCGGCGGTGGCTCCTCTAACTCCACCTCCTCCTCCTCCGCCGAGCTGCTGAAAGGGGAGGGATTGTAGGTTGATTCTATGTAAACAGCGGGTGGTGTTCCTCCTCCTCTACCCTACCTCCGCTTTGAGTAAAAGACGCGCAACGCTAAATCCTATCCAGAGATATCTCCACTAATCAAATTAACCAAAGAGCGGCGACATTTGCCATTTTCTTTTCCTGCATTTATATTTATATATATTTTCTAATTCGTATAATATACGGTATATATGATTATATATTTCTTTTTCCAGCGCTAAATCAAAAAAGAGTTGACAACTAATATAATAATAATAAAAAAAAAAGTATATTTATATATTTTGTATAAAATTAAAACAAGAAAAAAAGAGAACGAGAAAGAAGAAAAAGCTATAAAAACTAAAAATAAAATGCCACGTTTTTTACAAACCAAAACCACAAACCAATGCGTTTTTCAATTTAATGCATGAGATGAATATCGAAACCGGAAAAAAAGTGAAAGAAATGATGGAAAGACGGAATTTCGAAATTAATTTAATTACTTGATTACTTAATTACTTTCTTTGGTAAATAACATTTAATTTAATATGCAAAACGGACATATATATTTTGTTTTCGGTGCCAAAGTTTTGATTATATTTTTTGTGTGTTTAAATTTAAGTTTAACTTAAGTTTAACTCTACGGCGAGAGATGTGTATTATCCCATATGTAATGGCGGCGTCGGTTTTTATGCTAATCCACAATATATACTATAATGCATAATACAGAATATACATAATATAAGCCAACAACAACAACAATACACTGTAAAAATGAAAACCAAACATGAATTAAACAACAGCCAAGACAGAAACACAACACAACACCACACACACACCATCTCTAATTCTCTACTATGACTCTTTCTCTGTACTCTACTCTCTCTCTGCTAAGAAATAACCGTTTAAACAGTCTTCAGCCAAAATCTTAGACATAAAAAAAACCCAATCACAATTCTTACAGATTTAAGGACGCTTTACTGTAATTATGCCACGGCAGTTATAGCAGCGGCCAATGCGGCAAGCAAGAAGCCGGCAATGGAGGAGGAGCAACAGAATCACCTCAACCAACAGCAGCATCACCATCATCATCACCACCACCAGCACGGCAATAACAGTGAGATTTGTGAGCCCGAAGTAACGATACGCAGAATGTACAAGTGTGGTAACTCGGGTCAAGCGGAGCACATTGTCAATCACTTGCAGCCGGCGGCGGTTAGCCAGAATCAGCACCAGCAACAGCAGCAACTCCACTGCAGCGCCAGCAATTGCACGGGCTGTCACATGTCGGCGGCAGCCGCCTCCTTTCAGTTGGCCAATCTGCTTAACAGCAGCATACGCAACAGCAGCAGCAGCAAACCGCAGAGAAATCACAGCCATACCACGAGCAACAACAGCAACACAAGTGGCAATAGCAACACGAATAACACCACAACGAACCACAACAACAACAACAACAGCGGCAGCAGCAGTAGTAGCATCAGTTCAGCGAGCAAGAAGCCGCCCAGTGTCCAGTTTCATTGTGAATTCTGCAACTTTAGCTGCTCGTGGCGTTACGATCTGAAATTGCACTTGCGACAGAAGCATGGCATTCATCAACTGAAGAAAGTCTAGGAGGGATTAGGCATAGGCTAACAAAGCTTGGGAATGTAATTCCAACTTAGATCGAGATCAAAACAACTGGCTGTTTTACAACATATACATCCCATTTTTTATATATAGTTAAGAAAACGTTGCTCTATATTGTTCTGTGTCTGCCAAGTCAATAATATCCTGAAGTTAAATATATGTGTACGAAATATTTATTGAAATTGAAAAGTTGATTTTTTTTAATGCCTTATATCTTATATACTATTCCATATTATATAAACTAATGTATTTTTTAGAGATACAGTGATGCCCAGAGATTCCTTTGGAGACCACATGCTGTGTTTTTACACACAAAAAATATATATATAGTTTTATTTTGTATTATTTTAAATAAGTTTTATTTAGATTTTTCCAAATTTAACCAAGTTTTCTTACAATTTTTAATTATAATTGTCTTAAACGAATTTAAACATTAATAATTTGATAAGTACATTTTGAAATTTTGTTATTCGATAGTTTCATAACTTTATTTATGTAATTTCGTTAGACAAAAGTATTTATATTGTATTTGTTTAATTTATCGTTTTTAGAGTAGACTCTTTTTTGGTAGTTTCTGTTGAGAATAATGTAAACTTGATTTTAGACATTGAATAATTGTATAATTTGTATTAGTTATTTTCCTTCAACTTCTCAAAAACAAAGAAAAAACAACAAAATCAATTGGAAACTTGACAATTATGACAACTATTAAGTTTAGTTTTTAAGTTAAGTTTTTATAAACAAACATTTGAAGCGATGATTTCAGAATTGTTTATGCCATTTAAGTATAAGCCTAATAATTCTTGGACCTTGTGTTTATGATTTTTCACACATGTTTCTCTTTTTATTTTTCTTTTCATTTTCATTTCATACAACCCACAAAAAAATCCAATCAAATCGAATCAACCAACTCTAATCTCCCCAAAATCACCAATAACAACAATCAAAATCACCAACAAACCCAACATAATTCAACAATTCACCAACCACCAATACACCACAAAACTCTCCAACTCACCAATCAACCACACCACACACTCCAACCACTAACCAACTACCCAATTGCTGGCCGGGATTCGATTTGGTTCGATTCTCTGCAGACCTGAAGTATGACTACAAGCACAGCGTCTTTGGCAGCGACGACCAGGATCAGGATCAGTATAAGGAGCGCTTCCACTGCGCCGTTTGCAACAAGAGCTATCTGCGCAAGCGTCATTTGCAGCGTCACATGCGCGACGAGTGCATCGGCATCCCGCCGCGCTTCAATTGCGAATTCTGCAGCTCCCGCTTCCGCCGCAAGTATCATATGGTGCGCCATTTGGTCTCCAAGCATGGCATTCCGCCGGCAATTGCCCAGATGACCACCGGCAGCGGTGCGCGTTCGTCGAGCGGCTCGCTGGACCTCAAGTCTGGCATTAGCCTAGTGGGTCTCCAGCAGATGGGCAGCGGTGGCGGCGGCAGCAGCGGCAACGGTGATTGTGGGGCGAGTGTGGGCAGCGCCGGATCGCACAATGGCTGCGAGAGTCCCATACCAGAGAATTTGTCGTTGCGCAAGGAGAACTACGAGAATGAGAATTTGCCCGGCTCGCGCTGCACATCGCCATTGCCGCCGCACATAATGCCGATTCCTACGTACGGATTAACAGGTGCCATCACAGCGATTTCAGCAGCAGCAGCCGTGGTCGAGGAGCAGGCAGCGGCGGCTGCAGCAGCCGCAGCAGCAGAGGCCAAGAACAACAATGAGTCCGCAGGAGCAGGAGGGGCTGTCAGCGATGACGAGGCGGTGGCCGTGGCCGAGGCAGCAGCCGCGGCTGCAGCATTGGGCATCAAGCCGGAACCGGTGACGCCCAGCAAGGTGCAGCAGCACCATCTAATGAACGAGGAGTGGAACATGAAGCTGGGCCTGCAGATTATATCGAATTCATTGCTCAAGGAGCGATTGATGAACACGATGCCATTTGCTTATAACAATAACTAAGCTCTCTCTTACCTATCTATATTTCTACGAAACTTATTTATTGAAACTATAGAATCTCTCATTTATGTTTAATTTGTCAAGAGTCTGGCGGGTCTTCATCGTATTCTTCGTATGTGTAACTGCTGTAACTATACGTTTTACTCCCGCGCCATTGTATTAGCATCCTCAGTTTGAATCTCATTTGTAAGACATTCCATTTTCTCGAAAGATATCACTCTTTTTTAATATATAATTTATGTAACTATTTTTGTGAGTCGCTATACATAGACAAAATGTGTCTTAAAAAAAGAAAACTAAATTGTCAATATTATTACAATGTTGAATGTCAGCCAACAACGCACGCCACTTTCCTAAACAAAAGAAAAAACTAAACTAAAACCGTCACGAATTTGTAATTGTATAAGAACGTTTTTCTTCAGCATGTCAGGTTGACGATATGTCCCCGCTTTTAAGCTATTGAAACACAACCTTTGTTAGTCACTTAAGATATATGAAACCAAAAAAAAAAGAACGAAAAGAAAAAGTCGAGAGGAAATCAAATCTTTTTACTACAAGTTGAGTAATCTACAATTTGATATATTGATATATGATACAGAAAATCGCACAAAATACTCAACGAATGCTAGCCGCCGTCTCCCCAGAGGCGGAAATGGAGGTAGTAGATATTTCTAATTGTAATTGCACTTGATCCAAATGATATGCCACCAAATTGTACGACTTACGTTAAGTTATTTTTATACGAATACAAATATGTATTATGCCTACAATTAAAATAAAATATTAATTTATCCAAAGTCCAAAAACGAAACAAAAAACCATGAGAAAATTATATATATTATTAATTGAATAAATTACCAAAAACTATATACGAACCAAGAAATATATTATATCTATGATGTATTCAATTGCAGCCAAAATCGAATGTTGTATTATTTATTTTTGTTTAGCTTTTTGTTGTCACCTTATTCCTCATTCTTTGTCATCGATCGTCATCATACCCATTGTTCATTTCCATATCCTTCCATTAATGTTTTCGTTGCAACGTTTTGTCTTCTGTTTCTCCATTTTTATTCCTTCTTTAGTTCTTTTTTTTCTTTCTCCTGAAATTGTGCGAATTTCACTAACCTATTTTATTACTAAATTTCTTTTAGATATCTTCTACAAACCAAAAACTGTCGTTGTTGTTGTACTACCCCATCTACTCCATCTACCAACCACTACTACTCCAATATCTACTACCTACTATCCACATACTACTATCTGTGATGACCGTATCTCCGTAGAGTTATCTTCTGGCCTCCTGGATATCGCCGCAACGCGTCGCAACGAAAAGTCTGTCACTTACAGTATTATATACACCATATATATATATATATATATATTTCTTTATATATATTCTATGATATATATCTTTGTTCTGTGTAAAACTCTCGCCTCGAATTGTTTTGTCTCTGGGTTCCAACTTGATCTATAACGACACACACATAATACACACGATCACACAGCGATATAGTGCGTTTTGGGTCGGGAAACTTGATTAAAAATTTAAGTTGTACTCAACAGATAACTTTAAAATTAAATGTAAATACACTCTCGCCTCCAAGAACCCCTTTACGCACAAGATCGTCCTGTTAAGCATGTTCTCTCTACACATATAATTCGTGTCTATTTTTCACTTCCTTTGCTTGGATTCTTCTTCTCATGTGTCTTGTGCTTTTTGTGGCCAGAAATGCGTGTGTGCTGGTGACGAGTGTGCTGTAACACCGTGTGTGTCCTTTGTGCTTTTGTGTGTGTCTGTCTTTTTTCGTGCAACCTTGTTCTCTCGCTGAGCTTTTTCCAATTCATAGTCTTAATATTATTATTATTCCTAGTTCTATTTCTCTATTTGATAATGTGATATATGTGTGTCTCTTTCAAAGAAATATTTACCAAACATAAAACCAAAAACAAAATAAATTATTTAACACTTGATGTTTTTTCTTACACAGTCTTTCTTCTAGATTTAAGAAGGTTCTTCACGTGGGTTTATTATATATATATATGGGCTGAACTTTTATTACTTCTAAGATGATCTAAATGTTTTTATATGAATTTTACAACGTTTTTATTTTCCCGTCAAAATATAGTTTAAATATATATTTTTGTTTTTTTTTGGAATGCCTTTGACATGTTTTTAAGTCAATTTATATAATGATATATAATTTTTTTTTATCAATTGTTTATAATTTATTTCTTTTTTACATTGTTTGTAGCTTAGCTTAATTTGACTTGCTCAAAGAAAAAAAAAACAAATGAAAATAACATGTGTAACTAAGAAAATACAGATATATACAGTCAGTCATACACGATCAGGAAGCGAATCATTGTATCAAATCAAATCAAATCAACTCGAATCACTTTTCACCCACTCACACTTACCCATCTTGTGTCGCTGTGCGCGCGCCTTCCCCCTTCTCTTCTCTTCTCTGCACCCAATTCTACAATTACAGATTTCGTACTAACCTGGTATCAGCACGCCTGCGATCAGTGCGGCAAATCCTACAAGACCCGCAAGAGTCTCAGCCGTCACCGGCGGTTCGAGTGCCGCTTCACCACCGAAAGACCCATCTTCCAGTGTCCCAGCTGTAATTATGCTGCGAAGCGGAGCGACAATCTCACCAAGCACATTAAGACTCATTTTGCCAAAATGAAAAAGGACTTTTTGCCGCTGGCATTCCAGATGCAGACGTCCAGCATCACAACCAAATGGGAGGCCACCGCATAGGGTTACTCCTTAAAATAAGAAAAATTAACCAAAGAAAAAAAGAAACTAATGGAAAAAGAAACCAAAGGAAGAAGAAATCTCCAATCCAGTCCAAGAATATTTCAGCTTTTGTTGAAGTTTAGTTTTTAAACGTATTTACTACGTACTTTCAAGCTTGTTTTTAAACGCAAAAAGAACCAACCAGGACAGACTGCAATGATCTACTGAGCAACGCACAGGAGTTGTTTATAAAAAACCAAACATAAAAAAACCATAAAAGAAGCAACAAATAACGGAAAAAAACTCAGCTTTCACTGTGTATTATTTTGTACAAGCGATTTGCATAAATTTGGTTAATTCATGTAAATGGCAAACCGAAGCGCGCGGCCTGAGCTTGCTTAAAAATTCCATTCGTTGCAGTCTTGTCGTCGGTCTCATTTAATATTCGTATTTTTAGACCTAAGTTAAGCGCAGATATTTTCCCCCAATCACAACCATAACTTATGCTTCTCAGTTTCGCCTAAGTTAACTTTAAAATTAAGTTTAAGATTTGTAGTTTTTAGTAAGCCAAAAAACCAAAAAAAAGTCCAAAGAGAAACGATACTAAGTCAGGGAGAGGGAAACGGGAACAACTACTGAGAGTAGTTTTCGGGGTCATCGACCCCAAACACACACTTTACTTTGCATTCCTAAGAAAGAAAAAAAAAACCAAGTCAAAAACCAAAAAGTGAAACATTTTTCGATATTATATAGTCATAGTTGTACGTAAGAGAGGCAATGCCAAATCAGCGAAATTCCAAAAAAGAAAAAAACTAACTAACTTACTAACAAATTTGTGGATTAAGTTCATAGACGAGATGAGCCGTACAATCCAAGTTCCTTTTGCTAGCTAGGATTATGACTAAACATATACATAGATATTATAGAAAAGGATCTCAAACGAAACGAACAAAACTTACTAACAAGTTGAAAAACAAACAAAAGAGTTACAAATGAAATGCAACCAACAGTACAACAAACAAACACTTGACTAAAGTAAAAACACAGTCGCAAGCAAATAGTTCAAATATATTTACAGAGCAGCCAAAAAAAAGAATAAACGTAAAGCCCAAGTCTTAAGCAGTTATCTACGATTAAAGATATATATTTTGTGAGCCCTTGAAAAATGAAATGTGAAACGAATTTTTGTGAAACAGTAAGAGAGGATGAAAACCCTTGAACGATATTTAGTTAGCCATCTAAGCCAAAACCTAATCTTATACATATATATATATGTATATATATATTTATATAACCTAAAGTCAACTATTTTTATATGTCAGAAGAGAGCCAATAACTAAGTATTTTTTATATGCATATATAACATATATTTAAATATTTTTGTAACACCAAATAAAATTGTATTGATCAAGAAACCGTTTGTATATTTAGTGGGTTAACCAGAACCCCGTCCCGATCTCGTTGGATCTCTCATAGTACTTCTCTCTGCCGTTCAGTTTACTAAACATGTTTCATTGCAGACCACCCATATATATCAAGCCATCAACCACCATCATGCCATGCCATGCCATCATCTTCAGTCAAGCCATCATCAAACCCACAGCGTTCATTCCAACCAATCAACCAAATAAATAAAATCAAGCCAAAAATCTGCAACTACTGCTGCTAGCTCTGCTCACGCTTCACCAATATGCCACCACGCCCACACAAAAAAAAAATACAAAAAATATAAAAATCAAGCAAAAAAACACCCCGCAACACACACTAACTGTAAATATCACAAATCTTTTATTACTATTCTTACTATTTTCATTTTTATACTCAATCAAAAAATTAACTTACCAAAATTTTACAAATTATAAAAATGTTTTAATTTTTTTTACTGAAATCTTGTTACTTCTTCAAAAAACAAAACGATATATATCTGCTCTAGTTGTTTAAGTCTTCAAAACCAAAGAAAATGGAACACCCTCGAGACTCATATGATGTATATCTCTCTTTCTTCTCCTTCTATATATATACAAATGCATAAACATCTAAACATTTGTAGCGCCAAGCAGCTATGCATCCAACTCGAGCCAAACACCGCCGCCGACTGGGACCTCGGCCAGTTCGGCGCACTCGCTGATCCGCGACTATTGGTACGAGCTGAAATTCTCCGATCTATTCAAGTTCATCAATCCGGATGGACGTTACCAGTGCCCGAGATTCAATTGCCTGAAGAGCTACAAGGATGCCAGCTCATTGCAACGACATATCAGGTAAGTGAAGAGAGTTTTCTGGTCCAATGGATGATTTTTGCCAAGTTCTTCCAAGCTCCAAACGTTCCCCAAAATGTCAATGTCAAAATTATATACTGATACCCGTCTTCTTTCTCTGTCTTATTCTATATTACCCAATGTCTCTCCTTTAGATATGAATGTGGTGGACAGAAAAAATTTCGCTGTCTGATGTGCGGCAAAGCATTTTCACAAAGCTCCCACCTAAAGCGACACCTTGAGTCCGGTGTCTGTGTCAAATATTACTTATGAGATAATGTTTTCTTTAAAATCAAATAGAATAAGAACGTTATCCCGATAGGCAGAAGAAGATCGATCAACTGATGATCTAAAAGGGGAACATGAAAATGAACATGAAAGTGTACATGAAAATTAATATGATCATGGAAATGAACATGGAAATAATAATGATCATGGAAGTGAACATGGAACATGATCATGATCATGAGATTGAACATGGAAATGAACATGATCATGGAAATGAGCATGAAAGTGAACATAGAAATGAACATGATTATATACCTAAACAACACGTATAGTACACACACAATACAAGCAACACACAACAAAACAAACAACAAGAACAAAAGATATATAGAACAATTAGATAAAAACCAAGAACAATTACAAATAACAAACAACAAAACGAATTTATTGGATGCCACATCATTTATAAAGAAAATGAAAAACAAAAAAGAAAAAGAAAACCAACCATATATATATATATATATATATAGTATATATATGATGAGAATTATTGTTGAAAACTGAGCATTAAAGAAACAAACAGACAGAATACTTAGTTAAATGAACAAGTGAAGAAATAAGAAAACGAAATATTTAACAAAGCTAGAAGAACAACAACAATATATACACATATATATACATATATATTAAATGCAGTCAGTGAACATTTTATAGAATTTTAGTAAAATGTAAAACCAGATTTAAAAAACAAAGCAAAACAAAACAAAAAAAAAAGAAAGAATATAAGCTAAGGAATAGAACAGAGAGGCAAACGTTAAAAACAAACAAAAAACAAAAGCTAAAAAATAAAAACAAAGCAGAAAAACAACAACACACGCAAGGAAGCTAAGAGCAAAACAATTTTAGTCAAACTAACCAAAACTACGTAATTTTAGTTAAAATATATACCTAATTAATAATATAGAAACTAAACCAAGCAAAACATAGTGAAATTAACAAAAGAAGAGGAATGCATATATAACATAACATAACAACAACCAACGCAAAAGTGGGAGAAGTGAAACCAGAAACAGAAATGCATATAACAAAACGTACTGTGTTTATTTGTTGCCAAATATATATCTATTATATATATTTCTAATAATATATAAAATATAATTAATACGATTCTTGTTATGCCACACACACAACAGCAACAAAAAATAACAAACAAGAACCGAATGAGGAAAACCTGACAGCAACAACAATAAGAACAGAACAGAGCAAGAAAATCATCAACAGAAAAAAAGGATAAAAACTATTATTGTTATTGTTTAAGTTTGTTATTACTAGACACACCACATAGACACACACAGCGTGGAGCGAAGCCCTTGGAGGATCAGGTCTAGGATCAGGTGATCCAAGTCCCCCTCCGAAGCTTCACTGTACGTACACCCTACACGTACGTGTCTCATAGTCATAGAGTTTGGTTAGGCTTCATTAATGAGAGCGACGGCAGATGGAAAACAAGAATTGCAGGAAGATTTGTTACATGGTTCCAAGAACAAAATAAAAAAATAGTAAACAAGAAGAGTTTATATACATATATACAAAAAAAGAAAAACCATATACATATGAAGAGAACAACCACACATCTACATAAAGTATATACATATATAGAACTATATATAAATGCTATATTAGCAAAAATGTTGTCTGTTGAAAAAAAAAAAAAACAAAAAGAAAAAGGATATTAAGGAAATGAAATATTGTTGAGGATTGGGCGCAGAGGAGATGCTGGTGTAATTATACTCACATCCCACTGGGGTCCCCATTAGGTGTATGTATGTGTGTCCGAGTCTGAGTGTTGTGTGTGCCATGTGTGTGTGTGGGTGTGTGTGCCAATCAATTGAAGGATTTTGTACCAGAAAACCGGAAAAAGAAACCGAAACAAGAAATAATAGAACATTTTGTGCCATTAGAAATTCTCCACCAAAAGTGAAATTGAAAATTCAACAAAGCTGCTTTAGCGACGACGAGGAAGAAGCCATAGAAGAGATCGAACAATATACTCATATATAGAGATATATATATATATGTAAACCAATATGATTTGTTGAGGAATTCTGTTGAAAAAATAAGTGTCATTTACATTTACATCTTTCGTTGTTAGATTCAATGATTTGGTTTTTTAGTGAAATTATATATATTTTTTCAAAGGCAAAAGTGACAACTAAAATGCTATAAGAGTGCCATTATCAAACAAATTTTAAATATATATACATATAATTAAATGATAAATTATTGAAATTATACGAGAATACGAGAATATATATATATATATATATAATATGAATAACCCTAAGCAGGAGGCAACTAAGCATAATTTCTAGTTAGGAGATCGCGGTAAGAGGAACGAAGAGAGCGCAGGAGGATATATATTGTTTGTTGCTTGTTGATTGTTAATCTTTGGGTTGCAGATACATACATATAATAATAATAAGAAGCATACAACACGTATATATGACAGTACAATAAACATAAATATTCTATATACAGAAAACCAGCAGCAATAGAGAGCAAAACTAAACTAAAAACTGTATGAGAAGAAAAAACTCGAATGAACTAGACAAATTATACACAACAAAACCACACAGAAGAAGAGTATAAACGATGGATGTTAAGCCCAGAAACGAATGAAAATCAATTATAGTAAAAGTACTAAATACTAAAAATGCAGTCTCTAACCTGGCGGGCACTGAATCCAAAGCCAAAGCTAAAAACTGGCTTAAATTGGGCCATTATAGCCCGATTTCTGTGTCGTTCTTAGTGACCTTGGAGCTCAGTGTCTGCCTTTGGTTTTTAGCACACATGTTCACCCGCCCCGCCCCCCGCTATTAACAAATAATACCAAAGGCAAATTTATAAATTGATTTACTTCAATTTGATTTACAAAATTTGTGGCTACAAGTGCAATATATAACTTCAAAAAACTAACAACAATTTGTCTTGTGCGGCTATTTGCCAAAGTCAATTTCTTGAAATGAATAGTCTAAAAACAACCAATTTTATAACAAAAAAAAAAAAAACATTAAGAAAAAAAAAAACCCGAAGCGAACAAGACAAATTGTGGGTACTTTTTGAAGAAAATATAGAAAAAGAAAAAATAGAAATCACTTTTGAATTAGTTGAAATTTTAATTGAGAATTATTCGATTTATAACTTGTTTAATTTATGTTTTGTTGTTAAACTAATTTTTACTAAGACCCTGTTGCGATTAGCTAAATTATTATTATTATTTTGTTTGCTGTTAAAGTTTTTAGATAAAAGGATAGAAAGTATACTGCGGAACATAGAATGTTTTGGCAAATAACTCTTCTCTTTTTGTTAAATCGTTTTTCTTTAAATTAGTTTTAACACTGTTTTAATATTATTATTAAAAAATCTATATATATAATCGTTTCACATTAATTTAACCAGCGAACAACTCTATGTTTTAACTTTTGTTATTATTGTTAATTAATATTTATCAAGTAAGAGCAGAGAAAACATTGAGAAAAATTAGCTGTTAACTGTGTATGTAAGTTACAAAATAATGAACAAAATATACTCCAAAGAAACCAACCAAAAATATATATATATATACACACATATATACAAGGACATATACATATACCAATATATATATATTTTAGACAAACAACAAAAGAAAACTGAACAACCAGACAAGAAAACGTTTTAGTAAAAGTGTATTTGGAACAACAAGAAATTGCCATAAAAAAACAGTCTAAGTGAAGGGATTTAAAACCAAATAAACAAAAAACAAAAACAATAATTAACAACCGAACAAGAACAACCGAAGGAAAGTTTAATTGTAACGAAAGTTGTTTATTTTTTGTAGATTAATATTTAACAATGAATGAAACCGAGTAAAAAAATTGATATACATATATATTTATTGTTAACGAAACCACGGAAAAGGCGAAATTATAAAAAACAAATTTATACAACCAGAATAATACAGAAAACTTTAATTGAAGAAGCTGATATTGTTAGTACCTTAAAAACAAAACAAAAAACAAAAAAACATGAAATAAAAGTAATATAATTATTATTAATAATTGTAATAACATGAGCTGTAGGTTTAAAAAAACAATGAACAAAAATAAAAACAAGAATTGAATGTAACCAAGCCAAGACCATTTGGGATTATGTTTTAATTTTTCGAGAAACCAATTTAGATCCCGAAAATTGTTATTTTTGCGAAAGGAAAACAAGAAAACGGAACAAATGGCATTATATATGGAAATCGTTTATATACAACACATTGTTTGAAATGAAAGTGGTAACAGAAACAGAAAACAAAACAAAAAGAAACCAAAACAAACAACAAGAATAATAAAGATTGATATTGAAATGTTGAAACCCCAAAAAAAAGAGTAAAACGAGATTATTAATTGTTATCTTCGGGGGGTTATTAATTAGTTCTCTTACTTACAGATCCAGGAGGCTGGCTGCCGAGGAAGCTTCAAGAGTCAGGTCAATGGTATTTTATATAAGCCATTGCTACCGTTACACCATAGTAGACGGTACTACCTGCAACTGTGTAAGCCCAAATTAAACCTAGTTTAAGTCTCCCTTTTTTTTAAGTTATAATAAATGTTAAAGAAGTGTTTAAAGTGGAATGGTAAGATTTTGTCACCATCTTTTCGGTTTAGTTTTAGATCTTCTGTCAACTTCTTCTTTTAGCAAACCGATGTAACTCTTTTTTATTGCTACAATTAACTATATCTATCGCCCTGCAAATTCAACTGGTAGTTGGTTAAAAAACGACAAACATTCATACATAAATATCATACATATTAGCATATTCCCCTTACGTGTTCATTGTTTCTTTATGATTTTATTTTGTTCAGATATTACCCCATAAATTACACATTCTCTAACCTATTTCGTTTCTTTTTCTTAATTCTTTTAGAGAACGCCTGGACCATATCCGTGAAATCGGTCACCTCGCTGAATAATGTATCCACGCCAAGCAGTTCGCATATTTGTCCACGCTGCGACAAGGCCTACACCTACAAGAAGAACCTCTCCCGGCACTTGCGCTACGAGTGCGGTCACCTGCCCACGGAGAAGTGCCGGCACTGTTCCTATGTGGCTCGCTATAAGCATAGCCTGAACATGCACCTGAAGACGCAGCATCCGGAGCACGGCTTGGGTTCGGGCCAGAAGGTCCCCATGAGTCCTCGCGGCCTGTTCGATTCGAAAAAGGGTGGCGGCCAAGTTCCTTAATTACATTTAGTTTCTAATTTTTGTTGATCTCGGGGCAGGTAAGTGTGTGTCGTCTAGAAAGGAGAGAAGAGAAGTGGAGTATGAGAGAAAAAGCCGGCGTAATGTTAATAAAAAATGCCTTTTTGTAAACCAAAATTGAAACGTGTCATTATTGAATTTCTACTCTTAGCCGTTAAGTTAGTTAAGCTTTATATATTAGGGGCACGCACGGTTTATTATCCCTATTTTTTGGCTGTGGTATTTTGTTTTGTCTTGTCCTTGGTTCTCATCTAAAAACACAACCCACCCACACATATCTCTCTATATATATATAAATAAACCCTAAGCATTAAGAGCCTAATTTAAGACAAAAAAGATCAAATGAAAAGCTGCTTGTTTTGTACCAAAAAAATATAAATAAAGATGCTAAAGGAGGATACGTTTAGGGACAGGATTCTCAACCAACACACGTTTATTGAGCTGAGCTTAAGCGGTAAACTTGTACACTTCGAACTCTAACACTAACCACCATCTCTCCCATCCATCATTCGCCTCTGCAGCCTCCTCCAAGCAGGACAAGGGCGAACAGACGGAAGGAACACCCGAGGAATTCGAACTGGACGATTGCCTGCTGGAGAGCAATGACATTGTCATCACCCAGAACAAGGATGGATTTGTGCTGCACGTCAAGAAGCTGGGCAACATCACCGCCGCCGCCAAGATGGGAGCCGACGACGAGGACCATCATTCGCATCAGCAGCAGCAGCAACAACAGCAGGCGGCTGTGACCGTCACCGGACCGGCTGGTCAGCCCACGCCCACGATCACCGAACTGTTGAATGCCGCCGCCGCCTCGCACTCCGACAAGCCACCAGCGCTGACTGCTCTCAGTACCAGCACGCCCATCAAGTTGCCCTCTTCGGAATGCGGTGAGTTCTCATATTTTGACCATAATTAGAGCAGTGAATAAGGAAAAAACTGGGCTTAAGCTTTGAGAGATGCTTTAATTATAAATCATCGGGCTAGTCTTGTGAGCTTTTAGCCACTTATTAAAATTTATGAATAGAAAAGAGAGCTGGTTAATAACCTTTAACACCTTTTGGTTGAGCTAAAGGCCTTATTTAGGAACCTTTTAAGAAAGAATTCAATCGCGGTTCGATCAACGAACAACAGATTCAATGGGTTTCCTTATGTTCTGGGTATAATTAAAAAAAATCTGTAGAATTTCCTTGAAAAGGACCTGAAAGAAAGTGTATAAAATATTTAAAGAAAAGACGGTTAAAATAGTTAGATGCCTTGAAAGGATAATTAATATTGCAACAGTGTCCACTTCCTTACTAATAGAATTTCCTTCCTTTTACTAAACCTTTTACAGAGCTTATCAACATAAAGAAGATAATACCGGCAACCACCTCGATTGCCACACATCATCATGCGCACACAACCTCGGCGACAATCATACATCCGCATCACATTATACAGCATGTGCCACAGGAGACGCACCACCAGGAGCAGCAGCATCAGCAGCACCACCACCATCAGACGATCCACATCGAGGAGGTGCCGCAGACGTCACAGCAGCAGCACCACCACCACCTACAGACCACCCAACCGACGCAGCACACCCAAGTACAAAGCATAATCACAACGCATCCGGGCCAGACGATCAACCTGGTCGGTCTGCGGAATGTGCAGCTGACTGATGCCAAGCCCCTTGCCGCCTCCCGTATCAGGTACTCGCGTGGCAAGATCATCGGCGGACCTACTGTCCAGAATCTGCAGATTGTGGAGACCCATGAGCCCATCCAGCATCAGCACCACGAGCTGCCCGATGGCACCAAGTATGAGATTAGCGAGATCGATCTAAACAATCCCAATGCATCGGCGGCGATCATCAGCGATTTGGTGAAGTATGCCGAGATCGATGACATCGAGCTGCCTGATGGCACTAAGATTGGCATTGGATTCGCGCCCTCAGAGATTACAGAGCATATGCAGACCTCGGGCGGGGAGACGCACATAACCACCATTGAGCACGATCCGCAGGAGCTGCAGACGGTGCACCACCAGCACGAGGACTCGCAGCAGCAGACGCATCACATTCATACCACACAGCTTCAGACGCACCACATCCAGACGGTGGTCCAGACCAGCGATCAGCAGCAGCAACAGCAGCAGCACCACCACCATCAGCGCATCGAGCTGCAGGACGACGATGGCGTGGAGACGATCATACCCGAAGAGCTGGGCGTGCACGACTCAAGCAAGAGCTACACCATCCTTACCACACGGCCAATGAAGGAGGAGTCTGAGTCCGGCAACGATCCCTCCGGCATGACCTACGAACTGTCGCTGAGCGACTCCTCGTTGGGTCCCTGCGATGATCCCGAGTCGCGGTACGTGTGCCGTCACTGTGGCAAAAAGTATCGCTGGAAGTCCACGCTGCGTCGCCACGAGAACGTCGAGTGCGGCGGCAAGGAGCCGTGTCATCCCTGTCCCTACTGCACCTACAAGGCCAAGCAGAGAGGCAATCTCGGAGTGCATGTGCGCAAGCACCATCCGGAAAAGCCGCAGCTGGAGAGCAAGCGGGGACGTAAGATCTAAGCGAGCCAGCGGGGGTACTGAGGAGGAGGAGTGTGAGTAAACCAGAGAAAAAACCCTTTGAGTTCTAGACCAGTTTTCATTATTTTTAAATACTATATTTTATCATTTATATCATACTTACACGATTGTAACTATTTAAGCCCAAACCGTTCTTATTTGTTGATTATTTTTATTAAGTTTATAAGTCAAACGATTTCCCCTTTTCTTGATTCTTCTTCTAAGAAGTTATTCTTTCAAAAAAACATAAAAACAGGATTAACTCCGTCTTCTGTGCATTGAATTCTATATACTTTACTTTAAGCTTTAATCTCTGTATGTCTTCACACTTAATATAATTGTTTATATATTCGATTCACGCAGTAATTTCCAAAATTACAAGTTAAACAATTTACAAAAGCCCAAAAAAACGTAAATTACAAGATAATAGAAAGAAATAGTGGACAAAAATGGAAGAAGAAAACTTCAAAATCAATGTGCAAGTATTTTCATGGAAATAACACAAAGAACATATAGAAAGCAAACTCTATATATAAATGGAAAATAGTTTAGAGGAACATTAAGTGTAATTAGAAAACTTGATTCGGTATGTATGTGTGCGTGCTCTCAAAAAACAAAGAAAAGGTTAAAAAAAAAAAACACAAAAAAATACAAATATATATAAAAATATAAATCTTGAAATCAAGTTGAGTTAAAACTAGCTAAATCTTAACCTGAAAATCCCTGGAACCTAATTTCAATTGCAAATTCAACGTTTTTGGAGAAAAGTGCACATTTTATAAATAATATCACAAAAAAACAAACACTTTTTGATGTAAAACCTATTTAAGCTAACAAACAGACCCACAAATTGAAGGATATGAAGCTGAAATGTAAACCTATTTACATTTGAGACTTACAAATATTAACACATATTTAGAATCTTGTTTTCAAAGTATCCCTAAATATTTATAAACAAAAACTATGTGAAAATAAAGGGAAGTAATAATATTGATGTAAATTTGCAGAAATCCTGAGAAATTATTAGAAAACGAACTTAGTAAAATTGTTTATAAACCTAATAAACGAGCATAAACTTTGAAACAATATTTTCACAGATAAATAAAAAATACAAAAAAAAATCTATACATATGTATTAGAACAAAATCTATATATATATATAACGACGTCATTTTGCAGTTTTTTGTGTGTGTAAATCAATTAATTGATTGAAAATAAACATTTATTATGTATACTTATCTATAGAAATTATATATTTTGAAAACTAGTTGTAACAAAAACAAAAAGGTCAAAATAAAATTACATAAAACCCTAAAAACCAACAATTTGAAGCTTTGATGTCGGCATAATATAATAATTTGTGAAGAATTCATACTAATATATTTCTCTTTCCAGGTGACAGATAGATAACACTCAACATCGAAGAGCAACCGGAGCTAAAATAGCATTTAACAAGTTGATCCTTATCGAGCATACCTAATATATTTCTCTTTTCTTTTAGATGGCCCGAAGGATCGCCTGGAACTTGGATTTCGTGGAGCCTTGAGTCCTGCAAACGCATCTTGTGCATTGAGAGCTAAACTTAAGTAACAAACAAAGCCAGAAACAATTGTGAAAAGGAAACAATTGCCTATGCCTATATATTATCCTATTATTATATATCTAAGAGCCCGAAAATCTAAACGTTCGTTTCTGTGTATGCCACTAAAAAAAGTAACCAGACCCGAATCGAACCTGAACCTCAACCTCAACCTGAACCTGAACCTGTATCCATAATCCCAGCCGTGTTTTTAGCGATGTGTTCAAGTAAAAAAAATCAAGACAAAAAACAACAAACAAACCAAAACCACCACCAACCCCAAGCAGCACTTCCACCAGCTACTACAGTTCAATTATTAATTTAGTTATCCTTCTTTTTAGTTTTTTTGAAATTGACTCCTTTTTTACAAAAAAATAAATATGTTTACACCCTGCACTAATTGGCCTTAATTTGCTCAACGTTTTTTTGGCTACCGCTGTGAAAGAGAGAGTTTTCTTTTTTACCTTACTCTTACCTGTATATATGTGTTTATTATTATTTTGTATCCTAATTTTGATTCATGCCACACATCGACATTCTAATGCTTTTTTATATATATTTACATTATCACCTCTAAATGCTTTGACTAATTTTTTAAACATGTTCGCTTTGCGTGTGCCTCCACCTCATCCAGCAGATATATCATCATCCCCAGAAACCCCACAAATCTCCACAATCTCATTTGTGTGTGTGTGTTACACCCAAAAGCTTTTGATCTAACAGCTAAAAACCCTAAGTGTTAAGTTTTGTTTTATTTTTTTGTATTTTTTTTTATTTTACATATACCAATTATGAGTTTGTTTCTTGCAGTTTATCTCCTGTGTCGTCCAGTCAAAAGTAATACTATTTATTTTTTCGTTCTTTTCTCTTTTGTTTTTCTTTTCTCCGTTTTTATTTTCATATGTTGTGCGCTGCGCCACACCTTCGTCCTACCAAAAAATAAATACATAAACAAACAAAAAACTAAAAAAAAACCACAAAATAAATACAAAAAACACCTTAACCCAATCCTCGATTAAACGCGACCAGATCTGAGTATTACGCGCATTGCCGGACTCACCTGGAACGAGTGGAATGCCCGCTTGGCCATGCCCTTGGTTACCCTGCGCGAAGGCGTCCAGCCGCTGGTCTTTCCCACCGATCTGTCGGTGGACAAGCAAAACGCTAGCGCCAAGGATCAAGCGATATTAGCCAGTGGTAGGAAGACACCCACCACGGATGGCGGCGTAATGGTAAAAGGTGAGCCCAGAGCGGCCTCCACGCCGGCCAGAATTCACAGCAGCAGCAGCACCAGTAATAACAATAGCAATGGCAAGCCCACCAAGACCAGTACCGGTGGCAAGTTGAAGCATCTGAGCGAAGAGGAGGCCACCGCCCTGATGCTCAAAGCTGTGGCCGAGAAACAGGCCGCTGCTGCTGCCGGCACCGAGCTGAGCTTTGGCGAGGATCAGGCCAGCTCCGGTAATGGGAACAGCAGTGATTATCCCGCCACACTGAGCGGAGCTGTGACCTTTGCGGATGTTGGCGGCCCAGCTGGACTATGCCACATCAACATCCTGAACAGCATCAGCGCCATGAACAACCTGATTAGCGGCAGCACGGCGGTGGGCGGAGGCGGAGGAGTACCCACTGGATCGAGCCAGTCGCCATCGAACAGCGGCGGCAACAACAGTGCGCTGGGCGTAGCGGACAACGGTGCTGGACACCCGTGTCCCGTCTGCGGGAGAGTCTACAAGCTGAAGTCGTCGCTGCGCAACCACCAGAAGTGGGAGTGCGGCAAGGAGCCGCAGTTCCAGTGCCCCTTCTGCGTCTATCGCGCCAAGCAGAAGATGCACATTGGCCGGCACATGGAGCGGATGCACAAGGAGAAGTTCAAGCTGGAGGATGTGAAGAACTTTGCCGGCTCCGGAGCCCTGGATGGCGACGCAGTTTCCGTGGCAGCAGCAGCCGCGGCAGCTGCTCTGGCCAGCGGTGTGCCGACCGAGTTGCATCCACACTTTTCGTAGAGAATTTATCTCTGGGAGAATCCATGTATAAAGAGTTAACGTTGAACAGTTATTCAATGTTGAGAAGGCGACGAACTAAAAAACAGAATCAGGGATTAATAAGAACGAAAGGAAATTACATAAAAGAAAGAAAAAAAAAAACAGAAATAATCACACACCAAGCTCTCGGGAAAACGGAATCAGTGTGCCAAATTAAGCTTAAAACAAACAAACAAAAAGCAAATGAGAAGAAAAGAAAAAAAAAAAAAAAACAATAATGAAATAGTGTTGTAAGATGATGATGCCTGGGATGTTTCGAAAAAGAAAAAAAAAAACGCGTTCGAATGGACCGCAAAACAATTTGTTGCAAAGCACAAACAAAAAATTTACGCCATTTCACATAAAATAATCTTTTTTTGTTATTATTGTTATTACTTGTTTACACGATTTACACGAGACCGATTTAAAAATCTATCATTTGTATAATTTGAAGCAAAACAAAAAAAACAAACAGCAAAGTGATCAGTAAAATGATTTTACACAAAAACACAATTTTAAATATTGCGCAACATTCCACAAAAAAAAAGAAGAAATTAAGAAGAAAAACGTAAAGAAGAAAGACAAAACTTGTACAATGAAAACGGTTTAGAACTATACAATAATAGCATAGGCTTAGTTTGAGAAATATTATATTATTTACATATATGTACTAATACATAACAAGGAAATACAGTAGCAGTAGTGAAACTCAGTGGATATTTAAGATGCAACCAGCACAAAAAAGAAAAGGAAAACTCAGACCATATTAAGATATTACTCGTTAAATTAAACCAGAGAAAGCGGTTCTTTTAATCAAGTACAAGCATTGTATGAAGCCTGCAGCACGGTCGCCAAAACCAGTGGGAATAGTTGAGGAAAATATCTATAGATATTTAGATGATGTACTTGATAAATATGCAGTACAGAGTGCCAAACAGGTTCAATTTAGGTTCCCATAAACACACAGATATTACTCGTTAAAGGCAAACAAAGAAATACACCATTTAAAGCAGAGAACGAATCTTTTAACCAAGTACATCCATCCAGCACGGTCGCCAAAACCAGTGGGAGATAGTAATGGAAAATACTAAAGATCGGTGATGTACTTGTGGCAAAACAGAGGAGGAAGAACCCTATATAGATATTCAGTAAATAGTGCCAAACAGATTCAATTTAGGTTCCCAAATACACTCACACCCACAGCCAGTCAGTCAGTAAACAGTCTCTTCAAACAACAACATTTTACCTCAAGTGGAAACATTTTTGCTATTATATCGATGTCTTAGGCTAAAGAAAGCTCAAAACACGCACACTTTTTTATGTAGAATTTAATATAGGAGCGGAGGCAGCAGATCGTTAGGTAGTCAACGGAGAAAGTGCCTTGAAAAATTGATGGAATATAAAAAAAGAAAATAAGCAATTTGCAAAAAACAATTAAGCGTATGGAAAAATCTACAATAAACACCAATATATATTCGTAACTGTTTAAAGCCATATACAACTAGGTTAAGGACAGGAATTTAAGTCAAAAGTCAATAAGCCGGGTAGAAGGAGGAGGTCAGAATTTAAATGGTTTCGCAGACATTTAAACTCAGGTACTTAGTGAGGGCGAAACCCAAATTCCACAAAGCGAAACAAGCGACAACAAATCCAGTAGCTGAGCTACCACAAATGCAACAGTAACACAGAGAAGCAGAAACAGATACACCGCCACAAAAAATACGTCACATGCGCGCGCACTTTATTTATTATTTTTTTGATAATTTATAAATATGATATGAATGAATGTGTGTGCTTATAATATTATTATTATTTATACGCTGCACATTTACTAAGTAGTCAAGTGTAATTTATTTTATTTTCTCTTTGCTTTCCACTACAACGAAATACATTCCATAGATGATTTTATTAAGCTTTAATTAAACAAACGACAAGCTACAAAACATTCACAAGAAACAGACAAAACTAAACTAAACCCAGACAAAAATGTGCGGCCAGTAAAACTGTGCAACAAAAAGATATATAATTATTAGATTAGGGCTCTGATCACTTGATATATTCACTTAAGAAACTTAAAGCCAGAGCAAGAAGGGGAGGATTAGGAGGAAGAAGAATAAATCTCGAATGCTTATATATTAAATAATTTTCTTTAAGAAACTAAAATTCTTAAAACCACAAAAACATTGGTAATATACTTGCGGTGTTGGGCTAAGTTTAGCAACTCTTTATAAAATGAAGAATAAACGAAACGAAACAAAACAATTTATAAAATTCTAAAAATCGAAACATTATGGCAAAAGCGGAAAATTCCAAATTTTCTTTAAAAATTTATAATAATATTGTTGAACAATAGGAAAAAAAAACAAACACACACAAAAAATATATAAATAGTTGATAATTTTAAATAAATAAAAAAATCACTTAAGACAACAAATACTCATTAAACAAACAGAATTAGCTTACCCTTATTCTATCTATATATATAATATATATATTTAATTTTTTCTATGAATTGTTTGTAAAACTCTTTTTGTAAATTGATAAAAAACAAAAAAAAAAAACCCAAATTCAATGTGAAAAATATACAAATTCCATGTAATAAAACGCAAAAGAAACAAGAGTTGTTTACTACTATATAGTAAGAGAATAATTTCTTTATATGTTTTATGTTGATCCTACGTCTCTTTTACACTACACACAGATTTTAGTAGCGTTTTGTTTACACTGCTTGTAAGTATTGATTTTTAATTTCAATAATAATATTTATTATTTATTTTTACATCATTTTTAATTTTTGGAAACATTTTTAATTTACGAAAACCCACAAATTTAATAATAAATTGAAAATTAATCTAAAAACAATGGTTAGGTCATCATCCCAGCTTAGGTACACTTGGAAAAAATACAACCGATAAACCCCTTACTTGTAACCCTAACTAATCAAATATAACTTTCATATTTAACATTTACAGATGATAATGGCCAGCTGGAGGGTGGCGAGTCCAGGATACGAGTGCGCAACTGGCTAATGCTGGCCGATCAGTCCATCATCGAGAAGGGCTCCTCGACCGACGAACCCCCAACAGGTATTTATTAGGCTACCTCTTACTGCCCTTATATATATGATTTAATTATTAATTATTTAATTATTATTACGTCTTATTATTATTATTATATTATATTATATCATTTTTATATTTGAATTATTTTTTCAATAATTTTGCTTTCTTTTTACAGTCTTCTATACATTTTGTTTTTGCCGCACACAGACATCATGCGTTATCCGATTTTTTTCTTAATGTAGATAGACATTTACCCATATTTCCTTGGCCAAAATCAAACTAACTTAACATTCCGAATTTCTATTTCATGACTAACCATCGCCAAAAAACCAAAATAAACAAACTAACCATCAGAAAAACTAACTCAGTCCAAAAAGTCACTCATAAGCGATGCTAAAACCACTAACAAGACATCAACGGCGCCAATCAGGGCGACTCCAACGACAACCACGGCGACTCCGACTCCAATTCCAACCTCGACGACAGCGGCAGCGGGCACAGCGGCTGCAGCAGCAGCGGCGGCCACCATAGCAGCCAAGCAGGCGGCAGCGGCCATAGCCAGCAGTAACATTAACAACAACAATGGCTCAAACACCAAGCAGCAGCAGCAACAGCAGACCAGCAACAGCAACAGTAACAAGAGCGGCCTGACCCAGACCCAGACCATGACCCAAACGGTGACCCGCATCGGCAGCATCGGACGCACAACCATTGCCTGCATCACGCCGGCGAATAATGGGAACAAGAGCTCGTCGAGCAATTGCAATGTGGATGCTGCCGCCTCGGCCGCTGCCCTGGCGGCTGCCGGCGTGGAGTTGGACAGCATCGATGATACCATGACCGAGGTGATTGTGAAGATTGAGAACCCGGACAATATGTCGCTCAATGGAGATGACGGCGAGGCCGTGTGCAATGAGGCAATCGAGGATGAGAACACCTTCGACTACGACTTGAAGCTGGCCAGTCCGTTGTCCTGGACCTACGATGCGGTGAAGATCGAGAACGAGGAGTTCGAGGATAGCTACCTTATGGACAACGATGACGATGATGATGATCTGCTGACGACAGCGGCCGCCACTCAGAAGCATGCAAAGCAATCGAATGACAAGCAAAAGGCGGCGGGCTCAATGTCCGCGAGCGGCGGAGCCTCGGTCAAGAAGATCGTACTGAGTCCCCAGCAACAGCAGCAACTGCTCGAGCAGCAGCAGCATCTGCAGCATTTGAATCTCCAGCCCACCAGTCAGTCGTTGCAGATCAAGCTGCCGGCCATTCCAGCTACCATTACGACGATTTCGGCGCCCATTCAGAAGGGCGGCTCGATGGCCGGCACCAGTGGCGGCGGCTCGGCCAACTCGACGCTGCTGAGCAGCAAGCTGAGCGGCCTGAACATGGACGCCCTCCACTGGTCGCATTCGGATGACAATCGCTATCGCATCCTCGTCCAGAACAAGCGCACACGCAAGGAGTCCCTGGAGCACTCCGCCGACATGATCTACAATGCGGACATTGAGAAGCCGTGGGTGTGCCGTAACTGCAATCGCACCTACAAGTGGAAGAACAGCCTCAAGTGTCACCTGAAGAACGAATGTGGGCTGCCGCCGCGCTACTTTTGCAGCAAGATGTGCGGCTATGCCACCAATGTCCATAGCAATCTGAAGCGACACCTGAACACCAAGTGTCGGGATCGCGAGAAGGATGCCGAGGAGGAGAAGAAACCCATGTCGGGCAATCCCATATCGGTGGTAATGGGCAGTCCCAGTGGCAATGGTGCCGCCGTTGTCCCCGTCAGCACCAGTAGCGGCAACAACAATAATAATAATAATAATAGCAGCAGCAGCTCGAGCAGCACTTACACCCTGGTGTTCCAGAACGAAGGTGTTTAGGAGGAGAGACTAGGACTTGTACAAAAAATCTGGAGCAGCTCCCTCGAGTTCTAAACCTTTGGATTTGGACCTTTGACAACATTACCTTTCGTTGAACGAAGCCATCGAGTGAACAGGATGCCCTGGAGCCACGTACCGAGCAATGGAGATTAGAGATAGTTTGCAAATACATTTAACAAAATGAACAAACAAACAAAAGGACAAAAAGTGCAACTACAATGCTGATTGTATTGCTTTAGCGAATTCTCACAACAACAAAAACATAAACTTAAACTTAAACTTCATATATAAATATGTGTAAATTTTTTCCCAGAAAAACTAAAAAAGAAAACCAAAAACAAAGACATGAAACCAAAACGACAATTATATGATCTAGTCACACAGCTAAAATTGGTTTTAGGTGTGCTAAAGAACAAAAAAAAAAATTAAAAAAAAAGGGAATCTTTTGTAACGAGATTATTTAAAGCAAAAAGAAACCCTAACTATAATATGCATGGCATGATCATAAAGCAAATGCCCCATCCAAAGATATACTTAATATTTAATTCTAATGATATACATTACATTCGTTTCGCATTATGTTTTTTAATTTGTTAGAAACATTTTATAAAGACTTAATTTCTGGTCATTAAGTTATGCTTATATATAATAATATAATAATTATTAACTATAAAACGATTATCTAGTCAAAAGAAACGATAATGAGATAATATTTTGAATTTTAGACAAAAATTATAATTATAATTGATCATATAAAGAAAGACAATGTTTAATTCGTACAATTTCATCGGCGCATGTATGCTTTAAAAAGAGAAATGTTTAGATTTAATGAGAGTATCACTAAAAAAACAGAAAACAAAAATCCGGCACTGAAAATACCCAAAGAAAGAGACCCTACTACCAGAGAATTGTAATGTAAACCCGAAATAATAACAAATACCTCTATGAAGTTGCAAGAAAATGAGAAAGAGATGTTTACCATTATTCATTAATTGGTTATGATTAAACTATGTATTTCTCTATTAACTGAAAATCGTAATTATTGCCGGCTAAATGTATTTAAAAAAAGAAAAAACCAAACAAAAAACCACAAACCCCGAAAAGAAAATTCGAAATACAATTAAAAGCAAATGTCAAAAACAAAATAACAAAAACCCAAGTTGTACTTATTTTAATGCAAATCCATCCAGATCCATTTTACACTCCATGCAGGACTCCGCATTCGCATCCGCATCCTCTTCCTCCTTCTCCTTCTCCTTTTCCTCCTTCGTCCGACATACACATACACAGTTCGTAGGCAAATCCTTGCTTAGAATCTATACTAATCAGATCTATATTTCAGGTGGATGATGGATGATGTGATAATGTGATGTTGATGATGATGATGAAGATGATGTTGGTCTTGACTGATGAACGACAGCCAAAAAACAACGCAGTTCATGGTGTTGCCTCCTCCTTCCCTCTCTTATTGTTGTTTGCATGCTTAAAACTACTACAACATACTTATATAAATACTATTTATATAATATATAGATATGCATAACCATGTATTGTATCCTTCTACCTAGACTTTATATATATATGTATATGTATTTGTTAGATGAAGTAACTATATAATTTACAAAACTATGTATGAAACCTATTAGACTTGTAGTTTCTTCTGTTTTTTTTTTCGTTTACCCTTAAGTTCCGTTTACCTATCTATTCTGTCTCTTCTCCATAGCGATTGTGAAGCGTATAAATCTGATTACTTTATAGCATTAAATTATTTACAAATTAAAACATGAAAATGAATACAAAACAAAAAAACTTAGTTTGTATAGAGAGTTATATTTTATATATCGAGAACTTTTAATGTTTATTTTCTGACAAATTGTAATATGATTTCCCCATTTACACTTTAATATTGCATGCGTATTTATAAAGAGTGATTGATAAAAACAAAAAACAAAACCCTCTGGGCATTGGAAATCGTGAGGAGAATACAACCATTCCCTCTCCTTCGCCAAGTTCCTCTCCCTTTTTAGTAATATTAAGTGTTTTTTATGTCACTAACCAACAAAACACACCACACACACATATATTCTATATATAGTTACCCAAAAACCTATATTTTTAAAGGACATCTATCACCTGTAACTGAGAACAAAAGTTGTTGTTTATTTTTGCTTAGCTCTCGAAATGTTTTTACTCGACATTTATGATGTACTCTCATTGTGTTTTTAATTTAATATATATTTAATCAAAAAATTTACTTTTGCAGCCTACTTACACACACAAAACACACCAAACATCCAACACAACACACACACACACCTATCCAGATCTCACTCCACTCCATAGCACCATGTATCTCTCACTAAAGCAACAACATATTTAACTCGAAAAAAAAAAACAAAGTAAACACAAAAGAACTCAAAACAACGACGGTAAAGATGTCATATTTATTGTTATAGTGCATCACGGTCGCCAAGTGATAGCTTAAAATGTACTACCATATTTTATTTACTTCCAGTTAGTAAAGTAGGTTTTTTTTAATGATTTCCTGAAACTACGAAAAAAAAACCTAAAAATCAGATTAAAAATCTTTGCAAAACCAGAAGTATTATGTATACAGCGAACACTAAAATGATCTTCTTTACTTTCATATTTTCATCCAATCTTCCCAGACTTTGGCCGCCTGTCACCCAGCCCTCATCACGGCTACAGCCTTCTGGGCATCAAGACGAGTCCCTCCTACCACAGTCCCATCGACGACAGGCCCGTCATCAAGTTCGAGCCGGGCAGCGGCCTGGAGTCCGACCACAACGAGCTCGAGAGTAACCGGGCCACGCCCACGCACTGCCCGGGCCACCTGCTGGTGCCAAAGACACAGCCTAGGCACGGCAATGGCGATAACGACGATGATAACGACAGCAATGACGAGGACAGCATGGAGCCCTGTGACCTACGCACAGGTCTGGCCAAAGTTCTGCTAGCTGCCGCCGCCCAGGGCAACCCCCTGCCCATAGGCGTTGCCCATCATCAGCACCAGCACCAACACGGCCATCATTCGCACGTCCGTGCCCTGCCGCAGCTGCTTTATCCGGCTGGGCCAAGCCAAGTGCAACGGCCGGATACGCCGACGCGTCGTTATAGCAGCAGCAGTGGCGGATTAGTGGCTGGCGGCTCATCTGGCCAGGATCCATCGAGCAGTGCAGCGGCTGTGATTGTGGCCGTGGCAGCAGCTGCTGGCCTGGCGGCCAACAACACAAGTGCCTCGTCCGCCGGCGGAGGAGCTTCCACCTCGGCGGCGGCGGCTGCAGCGGCAGCGGCGGCAGCAGCAGCAGCAGCAGGAGCTGGAGGATCATCAGCTGGAAACTGGACAGGCAGCAGTGGTGGTGGTGGCGGCGGCTCTGGAGGAAGCAGTGGCGGCGGAGGAGCCTACGCCTGCGATAGATGCGGCAATACGTACGCCCGGCCGCACAGCCTCAATCGTCATGTGCGCTTCGAGTGCGGCGTGGAGCCAAAGTTCGAGTGCCCCATTTGTCACAAGAAGTCGAAGCACAAACACAATCTCGTGCTGCACATGCGCACCCATCAACATCGATGATACGACAACAGAAGCTGCTGCAATGGCATCATCCGATGACGCCAGGCTCTCAAGCAACTGTAGTGGCGGCTGCCCGGGATCGGTGGTATCGTAAACGGGGGATCTATAGAGCGGGGCTCCGGTGGGGTTCCGGCTACAGTCAGAGTCTCCTAAGTCCTAATCACACACACACACACAGTTGAGTTCAGTTCAGTTCAGTTCAGTCCAGTCCAGAGCGCCGTTTTTTATGTAATTTTCCAAATGATCTTGAAACATATAGTCGTTTTTACATATATAACTACCATATATATACCAACTACACACTAACTCGTAACTATGTATATATTTAAACAGAGGGAATTCTTAACAAATTGTAATTCTTAGACCATTTTAATATCCTTTTAATATCCCTTATTTTTGTTGTATTTTTCCCTGATAGTTTTTGTCCCTTAACATCAAACAATAACTTTCTTGTTTTTCCGTTTTGAATTGGCAGAATAATTTGGGGAAGGGGAAGGGGCGCGCGAGAGGGCCGACGCCGCCGCATGTTGCATGAAGATGATGATGATGTGTAAAATCCTTAGGAAAACTCAATGATCTCAATGAACTTTTTCTTGAAAAAACAAACAAAACAAAACACACGGGAAAAATAGGGGAAATTTATGCATTTTATTGTAGCAGCAGCAAAAAAATATATAAAACCTAAACATTCACATTAATTATAGTGTAATTTCTAGTGCAGGCCACACTCTCGCGCGTCGACGTCCTCTTCACGAGCAAAGCTAGATACGATACTACGATAAGTGCATGTATAACTAGGAGACCCGACACCGAAATCGCAGTCAGAGTCAAAAAAGTAGAGCTTAAGTTATAGAAGAGACCCCCGGAGATATAGAAGATCACGTGCAATATGAAACGGGCACCAAAACAACACACAGTCGTCGTTCTTTACCTTTTCACATTTTTTTTTGCTTGATTTTGTTTTATATTAATTAATATATTCACAAAATAGAAGGAAAATGTTTGAAGTTTGCTTAGGTACACGCACCCCCAAAAGCCACAGGAATGCATGGTAATACATGGCATTACGCATAATATATAATATTATATAACAAATTATATAGTTAGTAGTTAAAAACGATCTCTATCTACTCTTTTTCTAAAAAAACAAAACAAAACCAACAATTTATTAATTTATCTTGTGCTCATTCCATGTACGTTTTTTTAAATTATATTTTAATTACGAGGAACCACGATATGTGATAGCGGGAATTTTAATTTGACCAAAAAAAAAACAAACAAAAAAACAAAACGAATCGAAAACAAAAACAAATCAAAATTATCGTGGCTTTGGGTTCAGGGCGGCGCCTCTACACAAAGCAAACAAAAGGTTTAAGAAGACAACCTGAAACCAGATCTAAAACTAAAACTACAACTAAAAACTAAAACAGTTATTAATTATTTGTAAACATATAAACGAGAGCAGCATGTGCCACGGATGTGTGGACAGAGGGGAGATAGGAATTGGCAATGTAAACGTATAAACGGGTTTTGGGGGAACTCGCATCGAGTCACAGTCAGAAAGAAAATATAAATTGGTATGTGATATAAAGAATATAGTCGTCATTGTAATTAATTGTAATCATTATTGTATATTTCTTATTTCTTATTAATTATATAATTTACTTTTGTCAAAATTGAGGAGGAAACAGAAGAGGAACGATTTGGAAGCAAATCCTAAGTAGGAGCAGGAGTCTTTGTTATTACAATATAATATTATTTACACACATACAACACCCACACACACAACACAAACACGAATTGTAAACGTTTTTTGATAATTGTTGATAAACCGAGCTTAACTGTATAACAAAAACTTGCTTAGGTACTTGAAAGCTAAAAGAAAAACAAACACACATAGGGGCGCGCGCATACCATTTATTTGTTGTCAGTTTTTAGAGTTTTGTGCCACACACACAAAAAATGTGATAAAAAGTAAATTAAATTACAGACAACAACAATGGCACAAATCAACACAAAAAAGAGAAAAGGAGAAAAAAACGATGTACGAATATAAAACAAAATTGTTAGAAACAAAAAACAAAATTCTTATCGGTCAGTATTCGCAAATTAGGTGAGGAAGGAAAAGCTAAAATTTTAATTCGTTATAAACTTTTGTGAAACAAGTTCGATTGGTTATATATCTGCTTTGGATTCATACACTTATAATTAATATTATACATTAAATATATATTTTATAATCGCTTTCTTGCGCTAGTCAGTTTCTAGAGAGTTGTTTTTGCTTATCATTTTGGTTAGAATATATCTTAAATAACACTACACGAAATTCACCATTTGTAAACGTTCGTTTTCCATATATAATCAATAATCTAATTTTTTTCTAAGGTTGTGGTTCTTATTTATATCTTTAAAACAAAAACAAAAAAAAACAAAACAAAAGCATAATAATTTTAGTTACTTTTCTAAGCGAAAACATTTAATTTTTTTGTTGTTACAACGATCTATTACCAAGCTTATTTTATAATTTATCAACAGCGCATGTGATGGACTCGAAATGTGAACCAAATATACAAAGGGAAGAAAGAAAATTTAGGAAAATCCAAGACATACAAAGGGAAAAGAGAGTCCGATATGATGGCAAAACTTTCGAGTCGAGTTATAGTTAAAATGTAAAGAGAAAAGCATGTGATAAATTTCAATATAATTTGATTAACAAACAAACAAACAATCTATCTACTAACACAAATAAACAAACCCACTAAACACACCCAAAAGCAGAAACACAGACAGAGAAAAAAGGTCAGAAGAGCAGGTTCAGGAGGGTGAAATATTTTTCGAGAAATTGTACTAACACCCCAGATAATAACTCTATTCTACTAATATGTATCCTTATTAATTAATTCTGTTAAATAAACAACAATATCAAAGATTACACACCCCAAAACACACACACACAAAATACACGTTAAAAAAAGTTGTAAACAAGGAGCTGTGAATGTTAAATTATATGTAAAGCAAAATATATATCTATATATATATATTAGATACAAAAACAAAAGAAAACAAAACAAACATATAAAGGAATCGATGTGATTAATTGTGATTGAAATGAAACGAAGGAAAGGATAGGATCCTAGATCTGGTCTGAAAAGAGAGAGAGAGAGCTACAGAGGGAGAGGGTGGCAATAGGTGGGGCTTTGGTCAAGAGAAAGGCTTTCTTTTCAAACACACGACACACAAACATAAACATAAAAACATACATACATAACAGATGCAAGAATATGCTTTAAGAAACTCTGATATTTTGTTTGCAACACTTTCTGTTCGTTCTATAATTTTTTTCTTTTTGTTCTAATATTGTTTCTGGCTAGAAAACTAATAATACAAAAATGGGGAATTAAATACATAGCACACACACACGCATACACAATAAAGTCAACTAAATCGATTAGCTTTAAGTTAACAAAACAAAGGAATAAGTGAAGAGGGAGGAAATGATTGTTGATTGCTGTTAAAACGCACGCTTCACGAATAGTAAATAAATGTTGACAATGGATCGCAAAGCGCCTATAAATTCTGAAGAAAATGTCCACGGAATAAATACAAAATACAAATTAAATTCGATTCGAGCTGGAACACCTTTGTACCATACCTAAAACATAATTTTACAAAACAACAAGATTTATATACAACAAAATGGAAGGAAAATCACATTGCTTTTTGCACTGCAATTTAGAAATTAACAAATTGAACATAGAAATCAATCTATTATATATATTTATGAAAAATCTAACGAAACGAAACAAACGACGACATTCAAAATGCCAGTTAGACTATGAGAAAAGTGTGCTTAAAACTTAGAAAAACAACAATTTCATTGAAACAATAAACGAAATGTTAGAACGAATTCAGAGTACATTTAATGATGATGATCATGTAATTGTGTAATATAAAGCCGAGAAAACGCCTTAAACAAAATTTGTAAAACTATATATTTTAAATGTTAAAAGAGTAAAACGATTTAATTGTTATAAGTATAAACACAGGCAGAAACAAAACCAACAAATAAAACTAAATTTAAATATATATTGAAAAAAAGTGAAAAAAATGAAACAATCTCTAAATGCATTTTGAAAACTCTCTCCTTTGCAGCTTAAAAGAGTAAAGAACGCAGCTGGAGTTCGGGATATTACCTATAAAACATTGAACTAACATAATCTTTCTCTTTTTCTAGGTGGACTTAATACGGATATGAACTCGGGTTCGAAGGATTTATGCTGGAGAGAAGGAGGACATCTTGGCCACGACCCTCGCATCATGTTAATCAATGATATTGTACTGAAAGTGAACTGAGCTTACTAAAAAAAAATATACATATTTGATAAACATATGTAATTTAATTTGCTGTATTGTTGTAGTTTTTGAAATTCACACCAACGAGATACACCAACAAAACACAACACCGACATTTGATTTGAGATTTCTATTGTGTGTTATCCTCTTTTTCGTTTCTCCTGTATATATTACATATATTTCGAAGCTTTTGTTTAGATAAATGCTTGAGTGGCTTTTTGTATATGTGGTGCGTACATGTGTAACTCTCCTGGGGATATTGTGTCATCCATCCGTCATCCATCACCGCATCCCACCACCAACATCACCATCATCATCATAAAACCAAACATCATCGTTCCCAGCTGCTATAACCAACCATCAACCAATACTCCAGTAAAGAAACTCAACAACAACCAGACTCACCAATCACCAAACCAGCGCGACATTCACCAATCAGCGTCTATTGGGTAGAAGAAAAACACTAAGTTCTCGATATTATTTTTGATTGATTTAACTTAATTTAATTTTAAATGTGCGCTCAGTTAACGATCCACTATTAATTTTGCCTTTGGTTTTGTTCTCCTTTTATTTTGTTTCGACACCGTCACCGACACCGACACCTCTATGCTGTGTGTGTGTTCCCGTGTGTGTATTGACCACCAGCAGACATCTACCCCATCCTGGGCAGCCTCCTGGGCGTGGACACCTCCTCGACGAGCGGCAATCCCGGTGCCAGTGCCAATGCCGGCGACGAGTTCTATGGCTATCATCTCAACAATAACAACAACAATAGCAGCACCACCATCACCCAGGCGAACACCAACACCTCTGGCAGCAGCCAGCAGAGCAACAGTGCTGCGGTGCGCGGTGCGAATTCCAGTGGCGCGGGACTGTCGCGGGATACGTTTATGCAGTGCAAGCACTGCAATCGCTACTACAAGTCCCATCAGAAGCTGCAGGAGCACGTGAGGAAGTACTGCCTGAAGCAGAAGAAGTACAAGTGCGTGTCCTGCGAGTATCGGTCGCGGCGCAAGGATCATGTGCTGCGGCACGCAAAGCGCAAGCATTGCATGCTCTACGAGCAATCACGCGACGACGAGGAGAGCCTGTATGTGATACGCAACGAGGATGATCTGAGCAACGAGGAGGAGGACGGAGATCCCGATGACAACGATGTGGACGCCGATGGCGGTGGCATGGACAGCGATGTGGCTGCGGCCCTCTGCGAGATCAATTTTGATTTTGCAGGACGGGATCTGACCATTACAGCGGTGCCGGCGCTGCAGGAGAGCGAGGAGGATGACGAGGACTACGATGACGATGGCTAGTAGGCCCAAGAACCGGGGGAATCCACAAAGAGAGCAACCGCTCGCAGAGGCGTAATGTGAAATGTTTACCAAATGAAAATATACAGACAATATAGTTGCTTGTCCAAGTAGTAGCTACCTCCAAACCTCCAACAACCTGCAACCTGCAACCTGCAACCAATAACCAACCTACCGAACCCCCAACCAACGTTGTGGCAGAGCTGGCCGCTCCACATTCCGTGCACCAATTTACTTAACGAACTCTAAGCCTCTTTACCATTAATTTCTCTGAGCGCATTCCGTTTTTTTACAAGTTTATCTTTCCTGTCTTTATGTTTTGAGTTATGCCTAAGTTAGCTGCAATCGGTCAGAGACCACTTTAATTATTTATAAACAAGGAAAACACATACAATACGTACAGATACAGATAAATATACAGATATACTATATATGTTTAGTGGTTGGTGTCCTCTCAAAACTCAAATATTCTTGCCAGCAATTTTAGGGCTCTCGCATGCGAAGCAATCAAAGACTTAAAGCGCCATTAGTTTGCCACGTTTTTATCAAACAAAAACACACACAAAAAATCCACATACATATATTCCTCAGTTATACATTTAATAATTCGATATACCTACATTTACCTATACCTATAATTACTTAGTGTTTTTGGTGTTCTATAAGGAAGCAAAGTAAATGCAAAAGCGATGCGAGAATTTGTGTACATGTTTCTATAAATAACATTGTAAATGCAAGAAGCGATTAAGAATAAAGCATACGATTCATATATATGCGTGAAAGCAACAAAAAACCAAAGTCCAAGTTTATAAATCCCCTCAACAACCACACACAACACACACATCCTAGAAAATATCAAAGACAGACGGCCCCGCAGCTCACACAGACACTTGTTAAAATGCTTAAAAGTAATTATATATTTAGCCGATCATCCTTGAGTTACTCATCCCAGCGGATGACTGACCAGAGTCTCTCTTTTCTCTTTTCTCCGGCTTCTTGCAGATGGCTACTGGACGATCCTGGAGACGGTGCCCTACTCGATTGCCAATGCCGTGCCCACGGCCACCACGCTGAGCAATGGTGGCAATGGCGGTGGGTCTTCAGGACTGCTGACGGGCGCCACTGTGGTGGTGGAGCTGCCGCCCGATGATCTGGGCAATCCCGTGGGCAATATCCAGTACACAATACCGGCACTCACCAAGAATGCTACGACTAATACGAACACCACCAGTTTGCTGCACAAGCCACAGGCCACCACCATTCAGATTGTTAAGCAGCAGCACTCTCAGCATCAGGTTCAGCATCAGGTCCAGCATCAGAATCAGCATCCGCATCAGCATCAGCAACAACCACACCGCCAGCAGTTGGCCATCCAGCAGCCACGGCAGGAGTACATCAAGATTGACACCTCCCGGCTAGAGGATAAGATGCTGCTGCGCGACGTAATGCAGTATGGAGCCACCAGCATTGCCATGGCGCCGCAGAGTGCCACCAGCACCCACACCACGTGTGTGGTGTCCAGCCACGAGACCGGCTTGCTGCTGGCCGATGCCGATGAGGCCGAACGGGAGCTGGAACTGGAGGCCATGAAGGGCCATGACCACGACGACCATCATCAGCAGCATGACGATGATGACGAGCATCATCATCTGCTCGATGACGAGGGCTATGTGGTGGAGAAAATCCATACCGACGAGGAGCAGCCAGAGAAGCTGTACATAAACGGAATATCCGGCGCAACGATGCACAACAACAACAGCACGGCACACACCACAATGACGCTGCACCAGCAGCAGGTGACCACCAGTGATTATCCGCTGGATGACTGCAAGTACGCCTGCAATGTCTGCGGCAAGACGTACAAGATCAAGGGATCGCTGAAGCGGCACAAGAACTACGAGTGCGGCGTGGAGCCGAACCTTAAGTGCCCCCATTGTCCGCACAAGTGCAAGTACAAGTCAGATTTGCGCAAGCATATGAACCAGAAGCATGCCGATTCCGGGGAGCCGTTGATCCTTGGACATTAGGTCGCTCGACATTTAACCCTAAGATTGTAGTCTCTCTCTCTGTTTAGCACTTGTTGTTGTGAGTTATCCATAATGTGTGATGTATGTTCCATACCAATAGGTTCTGCTCGGAAATCTCCGGAGATTGGCGAACTCCCTAAATATAATTCTCGCAATTTATCTTTCAGTCTGAAATATAGATTTAGGCAATGCCACATCTAAATGATATTAAAGTATATTTTGTTTGTATATATCCGATTCCTTTTACCCTAAAATGTTGTTAAATCTCTGGAGAGATCAATGCGAGCCATATAGTAGTCAGTAAACTGTTTGTAATATAGCCAAAGTTATGATCTCAAATGAATAATCATTTATAATGTATTAAGCCGTCGAATGAAGTTCTAGTTGAATTGCTCAAACTGTAGAATCAAATCAAATTTCGAATCAGCTCAAGTCAAGTGTGTAAGTCTAAGTATTTTAAACTCCAAACATTATACAAACCATAGAGAACGTTTTAACGAAGCCCTAACCCAATCATATGTGAAGGTACCAATTAATACAAATAAATAAATAAATGTTTACAATCAGAACAAAGGCCAGTAATCATTGAATCCGTTGTGAAAGTCCCAATAAAACCAAGCACTAACATGATTCTCTTTTCTCTAGGACGACGAACCTCGGGATGGAGGAGAGGAGCTGGAGCCACTGGACTGGACCAACCAAGAAAGGTCTATACATTTAACTTGACTCTCTCGTTTAGCAATAAGTAGTCCAATCAATCATTTATCAACCAATAAAAATGTCAAACTGAAACGAATTTGTTGTATTCATCGCCACGATACCACCCACCCACGATCACCTCAAGTCCTCGCCCCCTGTAATCTGTGTGTGACTAGAGAGCTAGCTAGCTGTCTGTGTAATGGAACCTAGCCTAAATCCAAACACATTCCATTTCTGTTTCTTCTCGCCCCGTCTGTCCAGCAGATTTCGTCCGACACGGCCCCAAGAACCAGCTGCTGTGCCAGTGCGGACGATACTACAACACCCTGAGCCGGCTGATGCTGCACCAGCGGGAGGAGTGCCAGGACTTTAAGCGCTTTCAGTGCGACTTCTGCCTCAAGTGGTTCAAGCGGCGGTCCCATCTCAATCGCCACAAAAAGCTCCACGACGCCGAGCTCTTTTTGGAGCCGGTCCAAAGCAAGCAAAGGCCCAAGGCCAAGGGCAAAGCCAGTGCCAAGGATGATGATGATGGCATGGACACCGGAGCACCAGCCATTGAGCTCGATCCGGATATTTTGTATACGTCTGAAATCAAAGTGGAGGCCGAAGAGGAGTTCATTTAAGTTTCTGTTACCCTATTATTATTATTATTATTATTAGTATACCAATTACTAGACCAGTTCTCGTTGATGCCAAAAAATAAGAGTCGATAAAATACAGAATTTTTGTAAATAAATAGCAAGATAGCAAGAGAAAGTCTTGTCCTGTCGAAATCCAAGTCTTACCTTTTACTAAAAAACTCATTATAAACATTACAATTTATTTACTATTTACATTTCTTCATCGATTTTCAGTTTGTAAATATGTATAATGCGTCTGAATGTGCCCTGTGCGAAATATTTAATTTGTGTTACATTTCAGTCTGCTTTAAGCAGGTTTATTTTGATTTATCCTTTCTCTATGATTTTATAATTTATTTTGATTTCCGTTGGCTTGTTCTCTCGTTGCAGTGGCCACTGTTATGGAGCGGAAATATAACCTGCGCCCCCAAGAACCCAGCTCTAGGAATTCACCGGACTATCCCAGCAGTTCCAGGCAGAAGGCTGTCGGAGTGGGAGCCAGACCGGATCGCAAGACCATGAATCCTCCAACTGAAGAAGCGCTCGCCGTGGTGGAGCAGAAGAGCGAGAACGAGGAGCCGTTCGATAACTCCAATGGCGCCAGCGTCAAGAAGGCCATGCCCAGTTCGGATGCCATGATAGCCCTACAGCAGTTGGCCTCGATATCGACGGCGCGATCGCTGCAGCACCTCGTCCAGAATATGGGCAACATCGACACTAGCAGCCTGGTGCCTGGCCGGAAGATGCCGAGCCAGCGTGTCAAGCGGTCGCCCACATACGAGTCAAACCGATGTCCGCTCTGCTCTCGCGCCTATCGCTCCCAGGCCTCCCTCAACGAGCACATGCGCAAGGAGCACTCAGTGCTCATATAGTTAGGCCTTCGTCCTGGATTCCAAAACAAACACAATCGCTTCGAGATGGATTCGGTCTGAGTTTCATTACCAAGGCAATCTTTGATGCTTTAACTTCTATAAAACATGATTGTTAATGGAAAATATCATAGATATCCGCAAAAAAAAAAGTATTTCTTATCAAATATTGAGTGTAATTGAGCAAAATTCATACAGAAACACAGCTGATATATTGATTTCAGAAAATTTTACCAAATTTAGAAATGAAGACCAAAAAATATATAGAATTTTTGTTCTATACTTCTATAATTAACACTACTATAAGAAAATGCCTACAATTTAGTGGTAAATGGCCAAAATATTTAGAACTCGCCTAATGGTTAAGATTTGTAAGCTTTTCCAAGCATTTAGTGGCCTTGGAGTATAATTAATAACTATAATTAATAATGACATTATTAAACAGAAACGGTTGACGGGGTTCAAAGACCCAATTGATTAAACAAAGTCCAATTTAAGAGTTTTTATACTTATTGCTAATAAAGAAAAAGGAAAATAAATATTAAATAATGGTATTTTGTGGTGATATGTACAAGAAATAGTTATCTAATCCAATTTTAAATGTTACTTTATATTTATTTAAAGTTTTCTGCGATTAACTTTTAATTGTGTTGTATATTTTTGTGTAAAGGTAAGTTCTTTGGTTGTTTTTTAACGTTTTAATTTTTATTAATTTTTTCCGTTTGCTTTATTTCCAGCTTTCTTTATTTTTCTTAAAAGATTATTGCGGTTAACTAATTATGGTGCAAAGGTTAGTATCTTTGGTTTTTTTCAAACATTTTTATTTTATTAAAAATTTCCTTTTTTGTTTCTGTTTTGTATTTTCAGTTAATCCCTTAATTGGCAAATGTCTTTCAGACAAAAGGATACTTAAGCAGGCAAGTATATATGATCCTTTCAATCTCTTTCCTGTTTTCCCTTTAAAAATTGCATTTGGATTCAAATTTCCAGACAGAGATAGAGGATTTCTGCTAATCCTTTGACCAAACAGGTTTTTTGATAACAATAGCGCTGGCTGTCCTTGAATTTGGCATTGCAGTGCGAAGGACAAACCACAAACTAACTGTACTTCAGGGAGAGAGGCAAGCATCCCTCGGATACCTCGGAGAGCTAGATCCTCTCTCGCCCACACACACAAGAATGCCCGAGAACAGGCATTTGGAAAACATTTGCGCACACATAAATCAGGATATCAGTTTGTGTATTTTGAGTTTTTCTAAAAATAAGTTCGAATTGCGTTTCTCTGCCTGCCGCCTGCCGCCTGCCTGCTTTGTATCTCTAAGCCTGCGCTGTGTGTATCTGTATCTCAGTACCTAATGCGGCTTTTGCAGTCGGGCTTCCCACGTGATTTTCGTCGATTTCCCAATTTTGCCTGAACTATCCCTATCGGTGTCTCCTTTTGGGCTTTACCTTCGCAAAGCCAGGATACACACAAGTTTCAAGGGCTGGTTTTCGAAGCTATTTGTGTGGGATATATTCCTGGAAAATCGTCGGCAGGCCTTGTTGAACCAGATAGTAACTGTCCGTGTGTGTGTTTAGAGATATTTCCAGAAAAGAAACGCATTTGAAGCTGATGCGCTGGAACACACCTAAGCACATTATTGCTGCTATAGAGGCGCCCTAGGGAATTTGAGAATTTTCCAGAAGAATTTATGACTTTATGAGCAGAAGTTCTTCTTCTTCTTCTGATTTACTTTACATATTTGGGACTGGGGAAGTTTAACTTTTAATTATTAGATAGTAAATATATTCTCTTATAAGTTAGAAGTCTCACAGATCCTTAAAAATTTTATTCAATTAATTATGTGATTTAAAAACTGAAACTTTCTCATAAATTATAAGAAATATAACCCTTGGTAATTACAGCTCTTTACATATACTATGGATGGAGTTTTATATTAAAAATATATTTTTGAGTCTCGAGAAAAAATAAAAAATTTATTTATAGGTGCTTTAAAATCGAGAATTCTAGATCTTTCCCGAAATAGAGTACCTGAAGCTGAAGTTGTATTACAATACAATTCATTTATGATTTGGAAGACTTAATTTTAAATAGAATAAAGTCCTGATATCGGGGGCTTAGCCTTTGCTAAGTTAACTTACTATTTCCTACAACTTAATAATTTATTTAAGATATTCAAAGCCTACTATTGTCTCAACGAAATTCAAATTAATGAGGTATACTTCTACATTTGAGGAACAGCTCTTTGCTGGAGTTCTAGGGAATTCTAAAATTCAATTATTTTAGTCATTTGTCTCCCTTAACTTTACCCCTGCTGGCGGCTGACCTTCAAAATCCAGCAACATGTATCTGGAACAGATGCATTAGGAGTAGGAAAAATAAACAAGGAAAACACCACCGGAAGCTGGCTGAGTATTTCTGTACGGAATGCTTTGAAAATCCATCTCATTTTCTCTCCACACACTCACACGATGCAGTGAGAGTTGAGCTGTTGCCTCTCAGAGAAAGTTTTCCCCAGTTGCAGTTTTCCACAAATAGAAAGAGAGGCAGGAACAATAACAACAACTGTTGAGTTAGGTAGAAAAACCCAAAAATAAATCAAGGATCGGAGCGGATCCTAACCGAGCCGAACCGATCCGAAAAGCAGGCAAAACTGCACTTGCTGTGCAACAGATACACAGCGCGCACACACAGATACTCACCCATACATGCACGGGGAAACGGGCGACGCAGCTGCGCCTGCGTTTCGGGATTTAGGACTCTCGGCTTCGTGCTTCGTGGACTGAAAATGGAAAATAGAAAATCCGTAAGCTAGAGCCAGCGCCGACAGTGCATTTTCGATTGTGTTGCGGTGCGGACGCTTTTCCTTTCGCGTGGGCGGAGTGCTAATAAAGCTGGATTAAAGCTTGGAAAACGTGAAATATTTATAATAATTAGTGAAAGCAACCCAAAAGTTCTCCGCCCACAGCCAAAGCCAAGGAAAGAAAGCCAGATCCGCAAACAACCTGCACTCCAACGAAGTTTCAATATCAACAAATAATTAATTGAAATTCTTATTTATTTTGCAGGACGTTTACATAGGATGCCAAGGATCCAGGATCCTTTCAGTGCTGTGATAAAATAGTGATAGTGCAATCAAAATATTCTCAACATAGCTAACCTATTCTTCTCTGTTTTTCTAGATGCCTCAGGTAATGAGTTACATTTTAAAATGGTTTTGGTTCATCAAAAAAACTCACTCACCACATAAAAAACCACCAACACCTCATCATCAGCAACAACATCATCCAACCATCAACACAAAAAAAAACAAAAAATTACAATGTTTTCATTTGCCGCCGCTTTAAAAGTTTATTTTATTTATGCCGAAATTATGTGATTACCAAAATTAATAAAACTTATGATTATGTGTATATTTTGATTGTTTAATTCCAAGAAGAAAAAAAAAAAAAAAAAACTGATTTGTGTTTGCCTTAATTATTTATTTGTAGTTGTAGTATCGCCCTTCTTTTATTGCATGCTTCTTCATTTAACACTTTTTTCTGCATAATCCCAGCTAGCCATGAGTTTTAACTTGCTTTTTCATTTGTGTCACAGCAGCAGCCCATCAAAAGCTCATACCAAGGACCAATCCCAAGAAGAAATCAGCCAAAAACTAATCCATACTTTATGTTTCCGTTTGCAGACTTGAGCAGGAAGGAGAACACAGCTCCGGATGTGGTCGCCGCCGCCGAGATTCAGCGCACCATCCAGCGCAGCATTCTCAATGGCAAGCAGCGGGACGAGCAGCGCATCCAGGTGGCCGGATCACGCCGCAAGCGCCTGTCCGTGTCCGAGGTGTCCGACATGCTGTTCGAGTTCTACAAGACCAAGTCGGCCAAGGTGCCGAAGCAGCAGCAACAGCAGCCGACGGATCGTCAGGTGTCGCCCACCTCAGGCGAGATATTGGAGCCATCGGCCATTGCCGCCATTGCCGTGTACGGTTCGGCCTCCGAGACGGCCTCAAAAAACTTGAATGCTGATGAAGTGATGCGCGCACAGAAAGCCACCCAAATGGTGGGCACTGCCGCTGGCGCTGCCGCCTCATTTCATCCACGGCTTAATTACTCCATGAAGACAGCGGTGACGCCCGTGGTGACGGCCATACCCACCTCGGTGCTGGTGGCCAATAGCTCGGTGGTTCCCCCAGTAGCTCCTAACCAGAAGCCTCAGGCAGCCGTCATTGCGGAGGCTCTGATGCGAAATGGCTTGCATAGCTTCCAGCAGCAGCTACGCGCCCAGGAGATTCTCCGCCAGCAGACTCCCCATCGTCGCATCAAGGAGGAGAACGATCCGGGAGCGATGGGCGAGATTACGCCAACCAAAATATTGGAAAACCTTTTGCGAAAGCAGCAAGAGCGTGACTTCCGCCATTCGGAGTGCGAGAATGAGCCGGGTTCCTCGACCGAGGACGAAGACGATGGGCGGTATCACGCCTTTGACGATATTCACTTGATGGAGCAGAGCGGTGGCAGCAAGTTTGGCAACCACTCGGTAAGCATATTCAATGCCAATACCCATGGAGGATCCGCGAGCTCCATTTTGGACGCCCAAGCTCAGGCCTTCCGTAATTTGGAGTTCACATTGAGCGACTATGGCGGTAGCAGCAGCAATGGAAGCACCACCAGTCCCAATGGCATCGGCTTGGACGGGGAGCCGGTGTACGAGTGCCGTCACTGCGGTAAGAAGTATCGCTGGAAGTCCACCTTGCGTCGCCACGAGAATGTCGAGTGCGGTGGCAAGGAGCCGTCCCATCAGTGTCCCTACTGCCCATACAAGTCCAAGCAGCGGGGAAATCTCGGTGTGCATGTGCGGAAGCACCACACTGATCTGCCCCAGCTACCGAGCAAGCGACGCTCCAAGTACTCGATGAAGTGCGACAATGGACTGAGTGGTGGATCCCTGTCGGACGACTCGCAGGGCAAGCTAATCATAGACTGCAATAAGTGAGGGCATCGGCTAATAGGTTCCGGCTCCGGCTCCGAATTCGATACCAAATAATACTGACTATATATGTGTGGGGACCGAGTGAACCTTCCAATTAATTATAGACTTTTCGTCAAACTGCCAGAGGAGGAGGATGTTCGTCGATTTGTGTGTCATTTGATTTATATCAACTTGCTAGCATATTATTTCTTGTCATTCATCATGTGTCATCCCAAATATTTAATGTTTACTTTGTAATAACTTATGTAATATCTAAGCAATCGTAAACCAATCTAATCAAAGCAAATAATCAAATTAGTCCGTAAGAGATCAGACCCCCGAGCGATCACCACATCACATCTCTCGAACGATGCGTTTATAATCAACGAAAAACGCTTTCGACCCTGATATTTTTGATATTTTATGATTGATTGATAGTTGTAAGCAAAGACGATTGATTACACCATTTTTTACACAATATTATATACTTAAGATCTTATGTGCCGCACTCAAATATTGTTTTTAAGGCCTTTATCGATTAAGAGATTAAACGCATTACGCTGCTGTCCAGAAATCAAAAGTATTCTCTTAGGGCTTGCCATGTGCACATTTCCAAATATATATTCTCTAGCATCTTGCCCAAAAACTTTTGCATTTAACCCAACGATCTCTTAACTTGGCTTGATCAAAGCTCCCAAGACTAATAATCCTTGGTGAATAATGCCATTTGCACTGATGATACTACCCTATGACTGAACTAGTTTAAAAGAGATTCTTTGGATATTATTATATTTGGACAATCCAAGTCTCCCCTAAAGACATTCGCTTCATATATAAATGGACTTTTAAGACTGAGTTTTTGTATCTTAAAAATTATATACATACCTATGACCAAAAAAAGAAATTGGACCACAAATACGATTCCCAAACCAAAAACCAAACACTTATTTTATACCCAAATGTTTTTTACTGATATATATTGATGCTTTGTACTTTAACTGTAAGCCTTTTGTGTGCTGCCATCTTGAGTCGCCCAGGACTTAGATTTTGATTATGATTGTAATTCCCAAATGCAAATCCAAGACACAATTACGAACTGTAGGGCAGTGTGACTGCTGCTAGACTTAAGACATGCTTTTACAATGAACTTTTCATACTCACACAATGTTTACATACATTTTAAATAAAAAAAAAACAGCATTATATTTTGTAACCTTTATAAATACATGTGTATACTTTATTATTATTTTTAGGCGCAAGAGACTTTTGTACTATGAGTGTGAGTCGAACTGCGTTAACAAATACTTTTGAAATTGGATTCTGACAACAGGAGATTGCAATATGACTGTGTGGCGTGATGAGTAATAACATTAGGAAGCTAACTAACACCGTAAAAGAATTTTGTAAGAAAAAGCAGCGTTCGCGGAATTGGTTCCTCTGTTCCCCTGATGGCTGTAGTCTGTGCACGAGTGTGGATTTTGTAGTAACTGCCTGAATATGGTACGTGTTCTTCAGTAGGAGCAGCCAATGGCCACGGTCAGAAAGTCCTCGAAGCCAATGGTGATGGTCCCATTCTGCTGCGTATCACGCTGCCTGAAAGCCTCCGTGAAACGTTGCACCTGCACGCAGAGCACTATGAACTGGTCCACAGACACCTCCTTGTGGGTCTGCGGATCGCTCTTCTTTACCAGGAAATTGATAAACTCGGGCGTGAAACGGAAGCCCATTTGGGTAAAGGCTGTGGAAATACATATAACAATTAGATGAGTGTTTATAAGGGAACTTATTATAATATATATAAATAATTGTCTTATATATATATATAATGGAGAGAAAAATGTAGGTATGACCCATCTTTTCATTCCATGAACGACATCCAACAGTAACGGACAGCCGGACAAGGCTAATTCGACTAGCATGTTGATGCTGATCAAGGAGATACTTTATAGGTTCGAAAAATAACTCTTTCACTGCGTTGCAAAGCTCTGACTAAAATTATAATGATATACGAAGCATAATAGGTATTCCAGCAGCTTTCCTACTGTTCTATATCCAGCAGTGATTCCAGAATAGTGATCAAGGCGGAGTGTCTAAAAAAAATCCTAGAAAACTTTCTACAATTGAGAGCACTATTCACAAAATCCAAACATTCTGATTCATTTATTGTTTGTACACAAATCTATTGAAAAACCGTGAGTCAGGTAATGTTGATAATTCCACCATACGATCTAGATTAAGGGTATTATTATTTTGACCTAAAGCTTGTAACGCAGTGATCTTCATCACCAGAGTGGTCGATCTAAATGTTGTATGTTGTAAGTAAAAATGGTTTGAATAGGACCCCTAATCATGAATCATCATCATCAAATGCTAACTAATTTTATCTCAACATTTGTATGATTTTTGACTTATATATATAATACTTCCACCAAAATTTAGATAAATGGTCGAGTAAGGATAGATAATAAGCTGTCATAGAAACTAGGGTATTCAATCTTCGGCTTGCCGAAGTGAGCTCTCTTCCTCGTTCAAATTGATCTAATTTAATCAGAGCAAAAATCGTTATCTCAGTTTCAGTTAAAGAAGTCCGATTGTGACAAAGAGTTAAAACGTACCCTGCGTCAGTTCATGCTCCTCGATGTGACCGGAGGCGTCCTGATCGTAGGTCTTGAAGACCTGCAGCCACTGGTTAATGTAGTTGTAGAGCTTCTCGAACTCATAAACATCGATGGTGCCACTTGCGTCGTTGTCGAACATGCCTGTTTGGAGCAGTAAAAGTGGCGATAAAATCAGCATAAATCGCAGAGTAAACAAAAGAGATAGTATAGTGTCTGGCGGCGCCCCAAGGTGATCTAAACAAATACGTGTCCGTGTGAGCTGCCCAAAAGTTGGGGGACGGCAAGGCAAATATGTATGTACTCGGAAGCCAAGAAGTCCCTGCCCCTTGACGTCACACTGCCTGTTGTGGGAACCAAGGGAACTTGGAGTTACATGCTTACTTATCATCAGCTTGCAGGCATTGTCCGAAAAGTGGTCGCCACGCCCATTGACCAGAGCAGCCTGCAGCTCGGATGAATTGATCTTGCCGGAGCGATCGCGATCTACCATTTGGAACCATTGCTGGGCCTGCTGCGAGACTTGAGCATTCTGCGGCGGAAATGCTCCGGGCGGAGCTGCATAGCCGCCACCGGGCTGGGCATATGGGTTATAGCCTTGACCCTGTGTTTTGAAAAGCTTTAATCATGGATTTCACATTACAGGCTAACTGCAGACACTCACATAAGACATTTTTGTCACGAGCTGGAATTAGTTCTAATTGGACACAAAACAATAAAGATGGGCCGACAACTAATGTGACCATTACTTGTGAATAATAATATACTTTCTACTGATGTACGTCAAACTAGCGTCGAATCGGAACGGTGGGAAATGGCACACGGAGGGAGTTTCTTATTTATTATTTTAATTTAATTCATAAATAAGCAACTAAATCAAGTATTATAACGTACCTACGTGTTAAGAATTGAATTTACTAATGTTTTAGATTGAGTTTGGGCAAATCTAAAATGTGCAAATGGCTAAAATAGCTATTTGAAAAATCGACCACCCAACTTTATTTTAAATTGCTGCCCTCACAGGTCGTGTGCCAACATGCGTGTGCCAAATCGCCTTAGAGAAGGCGCGAGGCTCCGGAGCTGAAACCAGTTATGAACCAGTTACTCCACCATTCTACAGAGCCATGTTAATATTTAAAATATTGGCGGGGGCCGGTCATGTGGTATTGTCGACGCCAACAACGCGTGTCAAAATGGACGATATTTCAAACGAAAGGGAAAAATAATCTCGAATTTCGGTTTTAGGCTAAAAGAGATGGTTTCGCCACGATTTTAGAAACTCAAGTGTCAAGTTGATTAATAAATACTGGTTCCCTATTGATATGAGCATCTTCTTAACAGCATAATTTGGCCAAAAATGGAATGACAGCCAAATGCCGTTTACATTCGGAATCGCCGTTAAAATCTGAATTATTTAATAATGAAATATTGAAATATTAAAGTAAAAAATTTTTGGTCGATTTTTCAAAAAAATGTAAGGGGTTACATCATTAAAATTTTCAAAAATTTGATAAAATTTTATTTATGCTTATTTTTAAAGTCGGTATGCAGATAAATTAACCAAATAAAATCTAACAGAGAACTGCTTTCCGATTTTAAATTAGGGCTGTTTTGCCCAAGTTATGGTTATTTCTCAATTGATTTGTCCATAAAATTATGATACAAAAATACAGATTTAAGGACTCCAAAATACTTAAGTTCTTCTTGAATGCATATTATGGCCAAAAATGGAATGACAGTCAAATGCCGTTTATATTCTGAATCGCCGCGAAAATCTTAATTATTATTATATTATATTATATTATAATATATATATAATTTTTTCTACTGAAAATATGTAATAAACGGTAGGTCTAAAGCTTTCAGAAGGTAAAGGACTTCGATAAAGGGTGGGAAGCTTTGCTCTGAACAAAAACGTACTCAAAGGTATTTTTATAGGAACATCTTTGCTGTTACTACTTTCTGTTTTAAAAACCGGTGGTATATCACTTTCTCCATTTTAAGATAGGCAGGAATTTTTAATTAATGTGCACATATTTTTAAATTATATTTGAACTGATATTACACTTATTAGTGCAGTGTGTATAAAAATTGCTTCACAAACTTTTAAAAACTGTCATAAAATGTGGGAAACTTTGCTAAGCAAGAACGACGTTGCACAGCACTGATTTTCGGATGCGATAACAGGCGACCATCAAAGTGATATCGATAGTTGATATCTAAAAACCGGCATAAACAAGGAAAGCGAATCTAAATATTTGGGCAAATATGTCGAATTTTGTGAATCTGGACATCTTTTCGAACTATCAGAAGTATATAGACAATGAGCAGGAGTTGAGGGAGGTTGGCTATACATAAAATTCTTTCAACACTCTTTAAAAATTCTTTTATTTTCAGAACATTCGCATCGTGGTGCGCGAAATTGAGCAGCTGGCAAAGGAAGCCCAGATTAAATTGCAAATTATTCACAGCGATTTGAGTCAGAGTGAGTAATATTAAATAGATTGTAGTTACTTTATTGACTTATTCTGTGGGTTTATTTTAATCACAGTCAGCGGAGCATGTGGCTTGGCCCGTAAGCAGATCGAAGCCTGCTCCGAGAAGTACCAGAAATTGGCAGACTTAGTGCCACCAGGGCAGTACTACAGGTGAGTCAGAGAGAAATCCCCATAGTGGGCGTTTACTGATCCGCTTTCTACAGATACTCCGATCACTGGACCTATATCACTCAGCGTCTGATCTTTCTTATTGCTTTGGTCATTTACCTGGAGGCGGGCTTTCTGGTGACGCGCGAAACTGTGGCCGAAATGCTGGGCTGTAAGTAGAGGTAACCTTCCTTTTAGATCAATTAATTTATTTGTTACACATGTAGTGAAAACTAGTCAGGCTGACGGCTTCCACTTGGATGTCGAAGACTATCTGCTGGGCATCCTGCAGTTGGCTTCGGAACTCTCGCGCTTTGCCACCAACTCTGTGACCATGGGCGACTATGAGCGACCCCTAAACATCTCTCATTTCATCGGGGACTTGAACACCGGCTTCCGCCTACTAAATCTGAAGAACGATGGCCTGCGCAAGCGCTTCGATGCACTGAAGTATGATGTGAAGAAGATAGAGGAAGTTGTCTACGATGTCAGCATACGGGGTCTGTCCAACAAGGAGAAGGAGCAACCGGAGGAGTAGACTACTCCCATCCCAGAATAGTGCTAAGAAACAGTTTACTTAAGAACTTAGTTACGATACAAGAAGAAAAGATTCCATTTGAAGAAGCCTTTTATATATTTCGTAAATATATTTCTCAGTTAATCAAGCGAAAAGTACCGCATTTTGTTTTGAAAACACAAGCTGTTTGAATTAATTATGCAATTTGATATGCAATGGTTTGTTGTTTTGTTTATCAATGTAAGCGTGTACACGGGCTAATCAACAATGTTCACCAATTTGCATACTTTGCTAACCTAATTGTCAATGCTAAAGTACGACTGTATATTTTGACACGCTTATATATAGTTAAAGTTATTGTTTCTCATTTTACACATTCCATATTTATTAACCTATGGAGATAATTATTTTTGAACGGTTCGTAAATATTTTTTTTAATTTCTGTATGAATGATTTATTGATAATCATTTTTTTAAAGAATAAATTATGTTAGGTATATTCATTCATCCACAATTTAAGCAGCTTTTCAATGAGAATGGTAAGCCCTTCTAAACATTAAATTAAATGTCTAATATAAAACTGGCTGCAAACATATGAGTCGGGTGTTTGTGTGAGTGTTTGTGCTTTAACCCTCGTTTTTGTTGTTGCTGCTCCGATCATATGGTGGAACATTCGCGCTAGCTGCTGCTCTCCCGTCTTCGTCACCGCCTCCTCTTTAGCTTCTGGTTGCGTTTCACTTCTCAGTCTCTCTTTTGCCACCGCAACGCTTACAACATTGCGCGCGCGTCTTTGCTTCTCGCCGTTTTTGCTGCTGCCGTCGTCCGTTGTACCTTCATAGTGTGTTTTGGTTGTTTTCTTTGTGCTATTTTTTGTTCCGTTTTCCCTGTTTTGCATTTTTGGATTAAGGAGATATTGCACTTAGCAAGGACTGCGTTTTATTGCCGAGAAGTAAGTAGTCTGCGATTGCTGACAAGTTTTATTTACAAGTTCTTCGTAAAAAATCAAGCTTCCGTTGCCGTTGCCCCAGCGACCTACTCTCACTGAAGCGAGGCGCTACCCCGCCCCCTGTTTCCGCCCCCAAAAAGCAAAAACTCCGCAACCTGTTCAGCAATAATTAGGTCACAAATCTTGTAAAAAAAACTCGTTACCCGAAATAGACAGTAAAACAAATAACAAAGTATTTATTACAACACCCGTCCTTGTTGTTGTTTGTTTGTTTTAATTTTTGAGTTCCACCAATAGTTGTTGTTTTCTCGTGTGTCTTCAAAACACGCTTTAATCGAAGAGGTTCAAAGTCCGAATCGCGTTTTCTGAGCGGCTTAACGGGGCTCTCTCTCTCTCTCGGTGTTTCTCTTTTCTTAGACTCTCCTTCGCCTTTACTGGGTGGAGGGGGTGGTGAAGAGCAAAAGCTGAGAGAGGAGAGCTTTGCTAGATTGTAAACATCTGTAAAGCAAACACACCCACACACCCACACACACGCAAGCAGGTGCACCTCTCTCTCTCTCTCTATTCCTCATAGCCGCCTCCCTCTCTGGCCTACGTGTCTGCCGCTCAAAGGAAAATGCCAAAGAAAAGCTTAGCCTGACCCAGCCATAACAACCACCAGCACACATACATATGTACATAGGTATAAGCCCAGAATCCGAAACGCTAATTGATATGGAAAACAGCTAAACTATTAGGTATTGACCTCCTCCATTGAGTTTTGTTTGTTTTCATACCCGGTAATCGTACAGTTAACGGGTATACTAGATTTATTCAAGCGATATGTAACAAGCGTGTCAAATGCTATTAAATAAATTCCTAAACAAGTTAAAGCTCTTGCAAATGGCATGCAACCGATAAAGTATCTCTTAATCAGGTAAAATTTTTCCATAGATCACTGTTTACCTAGTTTTCAGACTTCTTATCAATATCTTTGTGACAAAATAAGTCTATTTTGGCATGAAATTCAATTGAAAGACTCTTTTGTGACACTTTGATTAATAAGTATATGATAGTGGTTGTTAAGATTATAGTTTTGTTTTATAGGGTGTATATACCAAAATATCAAAATAAATCTGATGATATAAGCTAGGCCAACTCTTGAAATGTACATGTCGAGTTATTTAATTTAAAATTAATCACATATAATAATCCCTTATCTTTTGGATTACTACAAACTTTTGATTTCGAAAACCTGATAGTGTAGAAACCGGGTATCTCACTGTCGAGTATCTCAGCTTTTATTACCTTTGTTTTGCTGCTGCCGCTGAGGCAGCTGTGAATGATTTACCAGGGGGTCGTCGAGGCACAACTGGTTCCCAGCGCCTTAATACGCTTCGCCTTTCGTCTCGCCCTCGTTAGACATGCGTCGCTACCTCTGCCGCTGCCTTGGTCGTTTGTCGGCGGCAGCCGTCGCACATTTCAAGTTTGCTGCGGTCCAAAGTCCAACGTGAAGATACAGATATACCCGATATGAGCTCGCCCGTCTCTGCGGTGGCATTTAGACTTTAATAAGCCCCCCCGAATTCGGGCAGACTTTCTTCGGGAGAACCAAGATGTAAAATGCGCGATAAGCGAGTGTTATTTATGCCAGGTAGACACTTTCAACGCGTCACTGATTGCACTAGGTTATTCTGGCAGGAGGCACTCAGCCGGCTCTTATCGCAACCGCGTGCTCCAGTCGCTATCGGTCTCATTTCGCCGAAATTGCGTACTACTTACTAGACTTTTCACAGGCCCCCCGCCACTGCGATTGATATTGGACTTTCAACTATAAATAGTGAGCGATAAACGCACACTCAATTACTGCTTATCTGAGCCTTTTCATTGGTCAGTTCTCTGGTTATAAAATAAAATCACTTAAGACATGTTTTTCAGTCCGTTGATCATACTGGCAAACAAATAAACAGGCTGACTAGTCATGTAATCGCGATAAGTACCGATGTGGAGAGCCGGTCTTCGGGTTAAAGAAGCTTGCATAAACCTCATGTAGCATACACAAACCGCCATCTGCATAAGGGTTAAAGTCCCATTGTCGAATTTAAAGTTCATTCATGTGCTTATCTTTATATGATACCGCATTTTGATGTTACGTGAGCGCCATCACTGCAATCTCTACTATAGGCAATCTATGCTATTTTTATAACCCAGTGAACGATATATGGGATAAGCACCAGGTATTACGTGGCTGGGAAGCCAAAGTAATGAGTATTCTTGGGGTTTTTTCTTAGATACAAAATTAATCAATTTAGCAAAAAATTTCCTATTCATATTTATTTTTAGATCTAACCGAATAGAACGCTAGATGACAAAGAACAAAGTATTACTCTTGTTTCTAACGAAGAACGTCCCAGTTATATTCAACTCTAATGAAAATATTGTCTCTTTATATAGAATAAACAAGACAAATAAAAAACAATTCTTTTTTTTTTTGAAGTACTTTTTTAACAAGTGCTTGTTTATTTGTTTATTCCTGAATTTCTTGTATAACTAATAAGTTAAAGTACTATTCACACAGTGCCTGTAAGCCCATTAGTTCCGAGAAATCAGTCTAGCCGAGTTCGTAAGCACCTTTTCAAGGGTGAATGAAAAGGGTTAACTCTTCAGATGAGTAGCATGCCCATTAAATATTTACTATACTAGTTTGAGTATATATTGGCCCAATCGGATATCAATTTCGCCAGCGAATCGCCAGCTTATGATAAGACCGTATCGATCTGAGACGAGCAGAGGCAGCGGCGGCAACGGGGGCTATATTCGGCGAATATCGCCGGTCAACACACTCCACACGATGCGCCGCCCCCCTTCCACTTTGGCGAACTCTCGCTGCAACGAGCCCCTCGACTCGTGACGCACCCACTCACTCTCCGACCCTCACCCATACAAGAAGAGCACACGCGGCTGTGGCTACGTCTGTGTCTCTGTGGCGCTCCGTGGCGAGTGCTTTTAAGACCAAAGTGAGCTCGTTCCGCTCACAGTCGATTCAGTCAACGCTCGGCGTTCAACCGATCAAGTCGCTTATAGAAAAGGGGATCCCGAAGAATCCCCCCAGAACATATAACCCGTTCGTGTGTGCATCTCGCCTAGGATTTCGCAATTGTCATCACAAAAGCAACGTTTATAAATACCGCCGCCACACACACAGCGAAGTGCAATTAATTTTCAGCGTCGATCTAGAGGAAATCGTTAACCGAATTACAATTAATTCGCCGAGAAGAAGGTTTGTTTGTGGTTTTTTATCGTATTTGCTTTTACACCTCCGCTGAAGGTCGGAAAAGCGTAAACAACCACTGATTGTCTCGACAAAGGTTTCATTTTCAATGCTTACGGCGTTGCCCTGATCTTTCCCTTTTACTCGTGTCTTTATCTGTTTATGACCCAAATTCTGGCACATGTTTTTGATAGTTTTAAAGTCTATTATTTGCCGAGATAGCTGCCGCTGCCTACTGTTATCAGCTGCGGGCTGAGGGAATTGTTATAGTTGTTACATAAAACCGGCGGCTGAGCGGTCCGGTGCCGCCCCCCTCGCACAAATAATCGCAAGGCCGGGGGCTACTGCTCGAGTATCTAGAAACACATCAATTTAGATTTTCTGCAATATAATTAACAAACGCGCTAGACCCCGCCAAATAGGAAGAGATCACACGGCCGTTGGTCGACGACAGTGGAAAAAATAATTCGTGGACTTTGTACCATTCGTGGCCAGAGAAAAAAATCTTATAAAAAAGGGCAACAACAATTCGCGCATATTTTTCTATTTCTTGTTTTTTCCTATGCTGCTAACAGCCACCAGTGGTGAGTGAGTGAGTGAGGTTATAGTTGTATGTCGTTATTGTTGTTGCTCTCGCTGATACGCAAACAAATAAAATAATAAATGCCGGCAGTGACAGGGCAGTGTTGTCGGTGCTCAAATTATTAAGCATACGCCGCATAGTCGTCGCCTCGAACTGGGTCAAACGAAAACGAAAACACTTTTGTATCGAATTTTGTTGTGGTTATTTCGAGTTGGAGCTGGTGGTCTTTCTGGTTTATTGATATGCATGGACAATAGAAGATATATCCGATCTGATGCACTGACCTTCACCAAGATGCCTGTCTCTCTGCGTGGAGTGAAGGTTTATCTCGTCTAGAGTCTAGATACTAGACAAACAGCAGCAACTTTATGGGTCTCAAAGTCTCATTTGGGCATGTTATTTCTCGACAACTTCTATTTGTGCTTTAATTACAGAAAAATATAAATAAACTCACAGATACCCAGGCGTATTAGTATGCAGGTATCCAAAGCTCAGTATAAACTCTTTAGAGGCGCACAAACAACTCACAATAGTAGACAAATAATTGCACAATCGCGAAGTTCAATCTCAGAAAAGATATTCAATTCAAAATCAGCTCGGGAAAGCCCAGAGATAATTATTATTTCCTTAATGCCATATTGAGTGCTAGACTTGCATGAACTTTGATTCTGTCGCACGCTGCAGTCCATTCTAGAACCGCCGGTTACTAGACTGATTGCTGCCTAGACCTAGAATCCAACAGTCCCCCAGTCGACTCTATCTGCAACCCCTGTGTTAGGTTATCGTCGCTGAACGGAACCGCTCTCAGTGACGTCAATCATCAGTGCATGCGGAATGTTATGACATCGAATGCTGTACGAAGCGTTTATTATTTAAGGCGAATCGAAACCGCTGAACTTTGCACTGATCCAAGCCAAGCAATCGCTACAATAAAAAACCTGCAGGAGGTATTATCTAAAACGCATTTTAACGCGATCGCCACTGGCTAACACAACTGGCCAAGATGTGAGTCACATGCTTCAGATGTCTGGCAATTGCCAAGATATCTTATCGTACGTTCATTTATGACTTATTACGGCTAAAAGCATCTAGACCACAAAGGAGCAAATTATCAACATTTAAATTTTTGGGCGTCAACCTTTCGTGGAAAAATTTGGCTTAACATTTAAAATGTCTTTATTTCTCTTTAGATAAGTGTCTAAATATGGGTGTTTAATCTATTAGAAAAGCCTTTAAGAAGAGTTTTTCGAGGCTAAAGACCGCGCAATCGGAGATACAGGATCCAAACTTAATCATATTCAGGGGGAACCACCGCGCACTACTTATTACGAACACATAATATGTGTTCTTGGCTTTCGCTTTACCTTACTCGGGTATTCTATAGTGTCAAGTTCCGGGTCATACATTCAGTGCTAAAGACTATTTTCGACCGAAGTCTAGAATTCATTAAAATGGAATTGATTTTTAATCTCTTTTCAGTATTATTCTTTTACGTCGGATACCAATAGTAGCCGACAGCTATGGCTGAAGCCCACTCTGCCGTGGCATTCTCTTTTGCCATCACCCATGAGGGCTTCGACATCAACTATGACCAGGAGGTGCTCAATTTGGTGTGGAACTCGGGCATCCGCTCCTGGAAAAAGCGTTTAGCTCGTGCCAGAGTAAGCCTTTAAGTCAAAAGAGATTAAAGGTAAACAAATTAACGCTATCACTCTAATCCTTACAGAACGGTGTACGCAATGGCGTCTATCCGGCGCACATCCAGAGCCTCTGGCTGATCTCGGCCATTGCACTGGGCCTGCACTTTGCCGGCTATCAGGCGCCCTTTAACCTAACCAACCGAATCCTGGTCCACCTACCTTCTAACACGATCAACTGGCAGGTGGCCGCCTGCTTCGCTGCCGCCCTAGTGGTGTGGCTTTCAATCTGTTTTACCATGAGATATACTCTTAAGCTACTGCTCATGTACAAGGGCTGGATGTATGAGTCGAGAGCACCCGGAAGTCGTGTCTCCCTGCCCACCATGCTTTGGGTGGCCGTGGTGCGTGTACTCTCCAGTTGGAACACGCCCGGCCTGTACAGCTTCCAGGGATCACTGCCCCGTCTGCCGTTGCCCTCCGTCAGTGATACGATGACCCGGTACCTACGTAGCGTTCGTCCCCTGCTGGACGATGATAACTACAAGCGCATGGAGCGACTGGCCAAGGATTTCGAACAGACCATCGGCAAGAAGCTGCAGTGGTATCTTATCCTTAAGAGCTGGTGGTCCACCAACTACGTGTCGGATTGGTGGGAGGAGTACGTCTACCTGCGCGGTCGCAGCCCCCTGTGTGTGAACAGTAACTTTTATGGAACGGACGCCATCTTCATGAACCTCACCGATAAGCAGGCGGCGCGAGCGGCCAATGTGATCTCCCTGCTGCTGAACTTCCGCCGATTGATCGAGCACCAGGAACTGCAGCCTGTAAGCTGTTATACTACTTTTCTACCCCATTTGTTATCTAATATTATTCTAATTTGCTCGATTAGATCATGGTGCAGGGCATGATTCCTCTGTGCTCATGGCAGTATGAGCGTACTTTCAATACTGCTCGTGTTCCCGGTCTGGAAACCGATCGCATTATCCACTACAAAGACTCCAATCACATTGTGGTGCTGCATAAGGGCTGCTACTACAAGATGCCCATCTACTACAAAGGCCGAATCCTGCGTCCCTGCGAACTTCAAGTGTAAGTACGGCTCCTGTTCTGTTATAGAATGTAGAACTAAATAGTTTGTTTCCACAGTCAAATCGAGGAAATTCTGAAAGCGAAGGCAACTCCTGTCGATGGAGAGGAGCATCTAGCTGCCTTGACTGCCTGGAACCGTTCCAAGTGGGCAGAGGCCCGCAACACCTTCTTCTCAAGAGGCCCCAATCATGTGTCCCTGCGTACCATTGAGTCCGCCGCCTTTGTCCTGTCTTTGGATGACGAGCCCTTCGAGTTCGATCTGGCCCGTCCGGAGCTGCTGGACAACTTTGGCAAGAAGCTGCTCCATGGCAATGGCTACAACCGCTGGTTCGACAAGTGCTTCACCGTTTGCGTGGGCACCAACGGACGTGTTGGCTTCAACGCCGAACACACCTGGTAAGTGGATAACGATTGTTACTTCTAAGATCCCATATATCTCTTCATACAAATGATATTCCTTGATTTTCGCATTACATTTAAATGAAATTTCTAAAACGATTTGCAAAATCACAAATCCAAAAGGTCCGATGCTGCCATCGCCTCTCACATGTGGGAGAACCTGATCGTCGATGATCTTGAGTCGGAGGGGTAATGATGATTTTCGATTCTCCTTTGCCACCAGCTTTCAATTTGTCAGTTATTAGTTATAAGTTTTCACCCATTGTCGTCCTATTGTGGACGCCATTTCGCAAACAAATAATTATTTTAATTCTGGTTGTGGTCTAACAATTGATTTTACACCATTTTTTACACCTTCTTTATAGGGCCGATGCACCGGTTTTGGGACATGTTTGGGAGTATATATTTGGTGATGATATTTATGGGTAAACACTTAATTCCAAAGCACAAAAAGCACACAAGCACAAAGCAAAGCAAAGCAATTGCAGTCGTTTTGGGTCGAGCACGATCGAGAGGTTTAAAGAGCGTTAAATTTTTCAAATACGTATCTCACAGTACTGAAAATGTTAAATGTTAACAGATACTGATGTCAGGCATCGGTTATATCTAAAAACCGCTGTATGCCAAATCTCCAGCTTATTTTTGGCAAGAACTTTTGTGAGTTTTTGCCATAAAGTAACTAGCTTATTCTATTAAAGTTTCATTTAAATTAAGTACAAAATGCATAAATTCAAGTTTCATGTCGTTCCATAGAGACGTGCGACTGATATTTACTGCCTCTACCTAACTCGGATCAACCCAAAGAGGCTGTTTTGTTGCCGTTTAAATGTTGTTTATATTTCGTGACTAACCAAGAATTTTTTTTCACAAAATTAACAAATAACAAAATGCCTTTGATTTACGTGGCTTGCATTCTACTGACTTCTGAAATGAACGCTTCCTTCAAAGTAAACTAACATTTCGGAAATCCCTTAGATACGATGAGAGTGGCAACACTAAGGGAACCCCCGAGTTCCAGCCACCATCACCCATCCGCCTCAGCTGGGACCTGACACCCTGCCTGACGCAGATTGAGGAGGCCACCATTGATGTGACCAAACTGATCAATGAGGTGAATCTGCGCATTATGGTGCATCAGGAGTACGGCAAGGGTTTTATGAAGAAGTGTCGCATCTCGCCGGATGCCTACATTCAAATGGCCCTTCAGTTGGCCTACTACCGGGATGCTGGACGCTTTTCGTTGACTTATGAGGCCTCGATGACGCGTTTGTTCCGCGAAGGAAGAACAGAGACAGTACGTCCTTGCACCATCGAATCGGCCGCTTGGGTGAAGGCCATGCAGAATCCCAACACAAGCGTAAGATGTGACTCTAGAGCTTTACAAAAGAACCCAAAGTAACCAAGGTTTTTCCCAACAGAACGATGAGCGCGTAAAAATGATGCAAGACGCCGCCGATCGCCATCAATTGGGCTACCAGGATGCCATGTGCGGCCGTGGCATTGACAGGCATCTGTTCTGCCTATATGTCGTCTCCAAGTACCTAGAGGTGGACTCACCCTTCCTCAACGAGGTGCTCAGCGAGCCCTGGCGCCTGTCCACTAGTCAGACACCGCACGGCCAAACGCCAAAAATGGATCTAAAGAAGCATCCGAACTGCATCAGTGCCGGCGGCGGCTTTGGGCCCGTGGCCGATGACGGTTATGGTGTGTCCTACATTATTGCCGGCGAGAATCTGATATTCTTCCATATCTCAGCGAAGACCACGTGCCAGCAAACGGTGAGCAGTAACTTACAGGCATAGTAATAATCAGGAGACCTAATCCGATATTTTATATACCCTCAGGATGTGCATCGCTTCGCGGAAAATATCTCGCAGGCACTGGCCGACATCCGCAGCATGTTCGAAAAGCATATGAAGGACCATCCGAAGCCCGCCAAATCACTCACAAACGGCGCCGCCTCCACATAATTCACTTATGTAGTCCATATAGTCGAGAGATTCTTGTTAGCATTTGTTTTATTCTCTCTAGTTGATCGTTTTAAAGTTAAACACATCTATACATCCGTCTAATGTAAGTTCCAAATTAAGTGCAAAAGTCGTTGAGAGAGTTACATATACAAACAGAAAAACAATGCAATTTTTTATAAACAATTGTGACACTTGGCTGATTTTAAGATTTAGTCGTTAGATATATACTTTTGCACAATATTTGATGTTTCTCAATCAATTAGTATGTAATCGAAGAAAATCGCATAGGTCTTAAGTGCTATAAATACATAAATCCTTTTAAGCAATACATTTTAATGTTTGTACTGTGTATCACGTCGCCAGGGGATTGGCATGTATCGTCACGCCGTTGATCTTCTTGTCCACATGGGGTCGGTAGTTCTTTGGGTTGACGGGCAACTTCTCCAGCTCATCCAGGGCATCGAAGCCATCGATGACTCGACCAAAGAGCGTGTACTTCAAGTCCAGATTCGGTTGGGCAGCGTACGTGATGAAGAACTGACTGGCATTGGCATTGGGTCCATTGTTGGCCATGGAAACCATTCCACGATCCGTGTGCTGCAAGAATATTTAAAAAGATCGAGTTCCTGAGTTTTCGGAGTGTTTCGGAGCCAAGGTTTAATACTATATTTTTTGTTTTTTTTTCAATGTTGTAGGCAATAAGTAATGTGTGATAAATATTGATGTGAACTCCAGTATTCCTTTTGTTTAATAAATATTTTCCACCCTTAATTATCTCGACCACACAGAGTATCAAAAACACGGCCGCCGAGGGACAACTGTATTTTTGTTTACAAAGCTACTACCGCTTACCTTGACGGTTTCCTTGAACTCATCGTCGAACTTCTGTCCCCAAATCGACTGTCCGTTCTTTCCCGTGTTGGTGGGATCACCAGTTTGGACAATAAATCCCTTTATGTTCCGGATGAAGACGCAGCCGCTGTAATAGTCGCTGGCGCATAGCGCCAGGAAGTTCTCGCAGGCTTTAGGACAGGCATCGCAGAAGAGTTCTATCTTGAGGTCACCGACGTCGGTGTGTAGCGTTACAGACTGAAAAACACTCCAAAGTTTTAATTAAAACCGGCTAAGTCATAATTAATAACTTTTGTTTACCATTTTCGGAGTATGTCAAAGATGTGAAAGCATAGATAATATAAGTAAACCTACAAATACCGATCCGATAGTGCAAAGTCGATATATCATATATAACAGAATGTTGGTATTTCGCCCACCTGCGGTCACACTACGTTATTTAGGCGCGAAATCTGCAGCATAATATTTTTTCGCCCTTAATTATTGTCAGTTAAATCGTAGCTATTTAGTTAATAGGATGAAGTGCAAGATACCGGAAATCTCGTGGCACAACCGCGACCCCGTGCTCAGCGTGGACATCCAGCCGAATGGGCAAGGACTCCGATCGCCGACGATCTGTCGGTTGGCCTCGGGCGGCACCGATGCCCATGTCCTCATTTGGTATGTGAACCGCAGCAGCGACGACGGTGAGGGTGTGGACCTGGAGCTGGCCACCGATCTGTCGCGTCACCAGCGTGCCGTCAACACGGTCCGGTGGTCACCCAACGGCGAGCTGCTCGCATCCGGCGACGACGAGAGTGTTGTGTTTATCTGGAAGCAGAAGGCTGACCACGAAGTGATCAACATTGTGGACGCAGCTGATGGGAACAGTGAGCAGGATAAGGAGGTCTGGATGACGCTGAAGGTGCTGCGCGGCCATCGCGAGGATATCTACGACCTGAGTTGGGCGCCCAACTCGCAGTTCCTGGTCACGGGCTCAGTGGACAATACAGCGATGCTGTGGGATGTTCACAAGGGTAAGTCGCTGGCCATTCTCGATGATCACAAGGGCTACGTGCAAGGCGTGGCCTGGGATCCGTGCAATCAGTATATAGCCACCATGAGTACAGACAGGTAAGCGTCATCACATGAGTACCTGAGTCAAAAGGAGTCCCCAAACCTATCCATTTTTTTTTAAGGCAAATGCGCATCTTCGACACGACTACCAAGCGAGTGCTTCATCGGGTAAGCAAGTGTGAATTTCCTGTGAAGGAGGGCCACGAGATGCATGAGAAGAGCATTCGACTGTATCACGATGGCACCTTGCAGACCTTCTTCCGTCGCTTGTGCTTCACCCCCGACGGCAAGCTGCTCCTCACACCTGCTGGAATCACCGACTACGACGGCGTGGTGAAGCCTATAAACACCACTTACGGATTTAGCCGGTACGATCTTTCGCGTCCTGCCTTTGTGCTGCCATTTCCCAACGAGTACACGGTGGCCGTGCGCTGCTCTCCGGTGCTGTACCGTCTGAGACCGTACAATGCGGAGAAGAATCCACCAATCATTTCGCTGCCCTACCGTATGATATACGCTGTGGCCACCAAGAATTCGGTGCTTTTCTACGATACCCAGCAGGCGGTGCCCTTTGCCATTGTGTCGAACATCCACTACACAAGGCTAACGGATCTGGCGTGGTCAAGGGACGGAACCGTGCTGATCGTGTCCAGCACGGACGGCTTCTGTTCGCTGCTCACCTTTGAGCCGGAAGAGCTGGGCGAGCGATACGAGGATATGGATGCAGTGCTGAGCGCTGCTCTAAAATCGTCGGAGAATGTGGCGCCACCGCCAAGAAAAAAGAAGCAGAAAACCCGTAAGGTATCGTCGGACGAGATGGAAATCACCAGAAAACCTCTGCAGGAGAAAACCAAGTCGAATAAAATGAAGAAGGCTGCCGGTTCGGAGCTCAAAGAGGAGGGCGACGAGACCGATGAAGATGCCGATAATGATTCCTCCTTGCAGAGCGCCAGTTCGTCCAGTTCAAGCAGCCCCAAAATAAAGGCGAATGTCGCCGACGTTAAGCCCACACCGATTGCCTTCAGACGTTCTCCTCGCAAGGTGACGCCCATGCCGATTGCAATTCGCCGATTGCCGCGAAAGCAAGAAGAAGCAAACAAGCTCAAAAATACCACAGAAGCGGTCTCCGCCCAGACACCGGCACCTACGCCTATTTCAACTCGCAAAGTGGAAGATGCAGTGCCCGTAAAGCGCAAGATCAGCACAGAGGCTGAGCCGCCACCAACAACAGAGCTATCCCAGCCAGCAATTGGAGTTATTGCGCTGCTCGACAAGGAGATCATCAGCTCTGAGGAGAAGTTCGAGTCACCCGAAAAGAAAAGCCCCCGGCCGGCGACGCCCATTCAAGTGCGTCGCCAGCCGCGTACTCCGGGTAGCTCCAGCAGCTTCAACCTTACCCCCAAGAGTCAACCCGCCACAAAACATGCCACTCCCATTGCCGTGCGGCGAACTCCCCGCGTTCTCGTCGAAATGCCTGTCAACTCGCCGATGGGTCCGGTGGAGGAGGCCATGGATGCCTGGCCCCTTGATGAGGGCATCAGTCCCCTGCCGGAGACAAAGAAGGATTCCCAAGAGCCGTTGTCAGAGACCAAGGAGGCACCTCAGACCAAGGTCGCGCCAGTTCTTGAGGCCAGCGAGGTGACCTGCGAACGGACCGAGGACATTCGTCTGGTCTATGAGGATACGCAGGAGGAAGCAGCTGCCACTCCGGTGAAGCCGACTGAGTCGAAGCCGTCCACGCCGAATAATAAGACACCGCGGCGGGTGTCCTTGCGAACCATATCCACGCCCAAATCGAAAAAGAAACTGTTAGAACAATAGATTTTAGTCGCTTAAGAATTTTAAACAACAACAATTATGCAAATATATACAAACCACAAGACAGGGTATAGAAGAAAGTTATCCTTTTTTTTATGGCAATTTTAATGTTCTAGCCAGATCTTTATCGTAAATGTGCCTTCCTTGAGATGCATTTGAACCTCTAGAGATGAAGGGTTAAATACTGATGACACAATGGCCAGCTGACTCTTTTCGCCATACTTTTTAAAACTCCAGGACAATTTGTATGTAAAAAAACAAACGCGAAAAAGTACAGTCTAGCCACGACCGTGAAACCGTTCTCTAAAATATGTTTCGTCCATCTGCTTCATGGCCTTTACCAAATTCTTACCTGATATTGTATGATATAAAATATTTTAAAATATTTGAAAGAAAATTTTTGCCAATTTTTCAAAATTTTATAAGGGGTTACATCATTAAAATTGTCAAAAATTGACAAAATTTTTTTTTTTCTGATATTGAATTAAAAATGATTTTACCACAAATTAGGATATAAAAATGCCGATGCCGTTCATATTCCGAATCGCCGTTAAAATCTGAATTATTTAATAATGAAATATTGAAATATTAAAGTAAAAAATTTTTGGTCGATTTTTCAAAAAAATGTAAGAGGTTACATCATTAAAATTTTCAAAAATTGAGAAAAAATTTTATCTCTTTTATTTTTAAAGTCGGTATGCAGATTAATTAACCAAACAAAATCTAACAAAGAAAAGCTCTCCGATTTGAAATTAAGGCTGTTTTGACCAAGTTATGGTTATTTTTATTTTTTTAAGGACCCAAATATCCGCATTTGATGTCTTCTGAAGAGCATAATTTGGCCAAAAATG